>JACXGM010000434.1:9212-31233 GCA_016801145.1 Umbra pygmaea | reverse complement strand
AGCTCTGTGTTCTCACCACATAACATCTGCAGGTTTAATGAGCTGACAGTCGAAGTATAGAGCTCTGAAAAAAATTCAAAGACCACTGCAGAAATCATTAGTGTCTCTGGTTTTCTATTGATAGGTACAGTAGGTGGTTGGGGAAAATACACATTTTTGTTTGATTCCATAAACTGCTAACAACATTTCTCCCAAATTCTAAATGTAAATATTGTCATTCAGAGCATTTATTTGCCGAAAATGACAACTGGTCAATTTAACAAAAAAGATGCAGCGTTGTACGACCTTGAATAATGCAAAGAAAATATGTTTATTTTTTAACTACACATTACTAATGTTTTGAGGTCAGAAATCTATAAGTGGTTGAATAATAATAATTGTATTATAATAATTGACTTCTTTCACATGTTGAGTCCTGGCACAAACATTCAAGCAGCTCAGCTTTGTTAGATGGCTTGTGACCATCCATCTTCCTCTTGATCACATTCCAGAGGTTTTCAATGAGGTTGATTTAAAATAAATTGCAGTGGTCTCTGTATATTCATACAGATGAGATATTTATATTCTCACTAATTTGATGTAAAATGTTCAGTCTAATGTACAATGAAATGTAGAATTTAATTATATAATAAAATATTTTGACTTTTTGTTTTATATATAAGCTACATTTCCAGAAATACTGTATGACAAATTCCGACAACCATTCACTGCAATATCATCACAATTAAGTTATTCACCATTCCATCATCTGTGCTTTCTTTAGACATTCCCAAAAGCAGATTTTAGGACTCATTGGTGAGAGTGTGGTTAAACCCCAGTGCATAACTGAGGCTAGGAAGCTGTCAGTCTAGCCCCTAGTGCAGGCAGCAGAGGTCCTCTATGGCGCTATCCTGGGTCTATGTTTCTGTTTACCTTCCCTGTCTGGTAGAGCAGGGCAGGGAGACGACATGTCATCCAGTCATGGGGGTGGATGTGATCTCTCATCTTCACCGAGACAGCACAGTGGACGCTCCGGGGTCTAGGTGTCACTACTCCCAGGTGGTATGGCCACAGGGCTGTGTGTGTGTGTTTGTGTGTGAGGCTGACAGCTGTGTGATCCATATTTTCTGTGCTCACTCAGGCCAACCCGGCAACAAGTAGAGAGACATGGAGAGAGGAGAAAGAGAGAAGTGGATCATGAAACGACATAGTATGAGAGACTCTGCAGTATTTTCAAAGCAGTCCGGTACCCTCTATGGGTTGCTGGCCTCTTTCACCTCCACATTGCTTTGCTCTATTACAGCCACACAACATCCAAATGGGACAGCTGAGTGCCCTGCCTGGATCCTAGCAGGGAACTTATGAAATTCTCCCTCTCACTTTTGACAGGCTCTCATTTGCTTTCATTCAGCCTCTCATCATGGCTTCAAAGACAGGCAGATCATTCCCCCCAGGAGAAGACGATCAGTGTTGCCTTCAAAAGAGATGACTGGTTTCCAAACCTTGTTGCCCCGAAGCAATTTAGCTGCTCATAAATTAGCTTTTCATTTAGTTTCTCCAGGGCTATGATTGTAGCGTTATAATGTATTATATCACCTGAGAAGCATCATTCCATGGATTAAATGTAAGTGATTTAATAACATATAATTTCTCCTTTATGTATAAAACAAAGACACAGGGAACTCATTCAGCACGACGGGTGAGTTCCTCTACCAAACAACAACCATGTTGCCACAGTGTCTAGCCAGAAGAGGGTGACTGATCCAGGTCAAAATCCTCTCTAGTTCCAGGAAACTGCTTTCTTATGCACCCCGGGGGTCGAGCCCTGGCGTAAGGAAATAGGGTGTTTTTCTGGTGGTTCAGAAATAAGGAGATACGCACACAAACACACATCACGCTTAAGTTCCCCGACACCACCCAGCTTCACACGTGATCTTTCCAAAACCTCAACAACAAACTCAACATCTTCCCTTCTATACCAGCGGTTTTCGAAATTTTTGGATGGTGGGCTACAATTGTTAAAAAAGGAGAAAATAAGTAAAAAACACTATGTTAAATAATGATATAACAGACGTTCTTGCGGGCTGTAAGTTCAGGTGTCGAGGGCCACGTGTGTGACATACACAGCCCTTCTGAACCAGGACGTTGCTTCCGTGACGCTGAGACCGGAATGAAAGCTAATAGGGGTTCAGCAGGACGACGGTGGGTGAACAGACACATCCGGATGATTTGGACCGTCATAGTGGAGAGAACCTGCTCCACACCTGAAGTCTAGGTGTCGGTATGTGCCCATGGTGCAGCTGTTGGGGGACACCGGTAAGCTCAGCTCATCCTTTCTCTGGGGCTGAAAGATAGAAGGCAGACCGAGGACCCTACGACCTCAGAAAGGAAGGCATGTACGCCCCAGATATTCTGCCAAAGGGGACCCAAAGGCCCTTCCCCCTCTCCCTCGTTCTCTTTCCCTACTTGTCTGAGCTACATGTTAAATCTGCACATATCCCAACACTGCCCTGGGGAAATGTTATGACAACCCAGAATTGTGAGCAGCAGGAGCAAGAAGTGGCTTGAATAAGAATCATGTTATTTGCCATGTGGGGGTGTGGCAGAACAGGCCTCTGTTGAGGAGTGAGGAGCCTGAAGAGATACGTGTCAACCATCACTATTACCCATCAACCAACAGGCCCAGCGAAGCCTCCTCCTCAAGATAAATGGGTTGTGGTACATGGGGTAAACATGACCATGGATGTATTACTCATTAATGTGGAACTGACAGCATTTTTGCCACTTTGTAGATTCGAAGAAGCCAGACAATCATTATACATGGGATGTACATATTATTTTAATGCTCCAAAACCAAATTTATATTAAGTTTATATTAGAATGTTTGGGAATGATATAGAGTCATGCTTTTGTGAAACTTTTATGAAAATATGGAACCTTAATATGATGATTTCCATGTGATCGCTTGTCAGAAAATGTTATGGAGGACACCATTTCATTTCTAAAGCTGTATTTTAAGATATTTTTACAGAAATGCATGTTGTTAAAATGTCGTCGGTTCCACTTTAAGGGCCAATTCTCCTGAACAGTGGGACAACTACCCTTGTTTTGCTGCTCTGTCTGTATCCTCATTCATTCCCAATGGCAAGCAGATGGGAGTGTGAGAGAGGAAAGGTGTAGGATTCAGGGATGGTAGAGCTACCCTGAAGGTCCTGTCTCTTCAGGATCACTAAGGATTCATTGTTAACATACAACTGATAAATAAAATCAAGGGAATGTGCAATCATCACAGTATAACACCAAGTCAATCATACTTCAGGGATATCAATATGTCCAGTTAGGAAGCATAAGCGATTGTGAATCACTGTCACCTGTTTTGGTGCAAATAAAAGTGACAACAGGTGCACTGGAAGCACAGCAAGACAATCCCCAAAAAGGGAATGGTTTTTCAGGTGGTGGCCACAGACAATTGTTCTCTCCTTATCCTTCCTGACAGTTTTTTTCATTTTGCTAGTGTCCTTGTCACTACTGGTAGCATTAAGGAGTACTTGCAGCTTACTCCATTTGCGCATGTAGCCCAGCTCCTCCAGGATGGCACATTCATACGTGCCTTCACATGACGGTTTGCGGGCTACTGGTGTGCGTGTTTCGGACCAAACTGTCAAAAACTGGGTGGTCTGAGGGCCCGACGACCTCTAGTGAGACCTGTGCTCACAGCCCAGCACCGTGCAGCTCAATTGGCATTTGCCAGGGAACACCAGAATTGGGGATGCATATCCTTGGAAGGTCGCACAGACCACCACGTGCTACCCTGACTGCTGTTAGGTATGGGAGGAAATGTGGCCAGGGTGTGTAGGCAGTTCATGGATAATGACGGCATTGATGCCATTGACAGACCTGAAACCAATTGAGAACCTCTAGAACATTATGTATCGGTGTATCCGACGCCATAAAGTAGCGCCAGACTTTCCAGGTCACTGATGTCCTGGTTCAGGTCTGGGAGGAGATCCCCCAGGACACCATTCACCATCTTATCAGGAGCATGCCCAGATGTTTTCGGTAGGGTATACAGGCATGTGGGGGCCATGCGCACTACTGAGTCACATTAGGAGTTGCCGTGATGAAATTCATCCAAGTTGTAACACCCTGTGATTTCAAATGTTTTCTTTGATTTTCGGTGTGAAGCCCTCAATCGGTTGGTGGTTTTGGTTTGGATTGACCTTTCCATGACAGTGTTAAAGTCATTTTGTTCACAACAAGTTACACAATGTACAGTAAAGATTTTGATATTTTATATATTTTTTGATCATCGAGACCCGGAGTGATTTGAGTGTTCCCACATTTTTAGCGGTGTATATAGTACGGTGGGTCACAGTATAATTTTTAAAATGTGAGAAATCAAACCACGTCTGTTTCTCACACCTCCTGAAGGATAGAGCAAATTTGATTGACAGCCTAGCAATCAGGCACCTCCGCTCATCCTGGGTGCAACCGGTTGTGACTTCGTCTCCCAATCTTATCTGCTGGTGGAAAGTTTGATATCATTATTGTTGGAGTGTCTGTGTCCGCGGGCAGGGGAGCGAAGCTCTGGGATGGACAGGCAGGCGTATTCTGACACCAACCTGTGGAAAATGGGATAATTAGACAAAGCTAGGGTGAGCTGACAAAACTTTGCCTGGAGACGTCTTCTCATTAATCCTTTCCTGTCAGATGTCTCCTCGTCAACCGATTGAGGCTGTGCTTCACTCAAGTCCAGGTCGCTTTGAGGAGAGGATGGTTTAAGTGGGAAGAGAATTCACAACTGTCACTGATTCCGCTTAGCGGTATGACATGACATCACTAACCATCAAAAGCTGATCATATTTGCAGTTGGATAAGTCCTTTGGTATGTTATTCAAATTAACTAAAGCATAGTAACAGAGTGCAAACCTTCCATATTTTGCTGTTGAAAGACAGTGAATGTACATTTTAACATGGAATGGCAAAAGTATCAATATAGCTTATAGTTATGTATAATTATTCAATAAAGACGTTATGGGCAATATAAAGTATTTGGACATTACACTGCTTTTAGTCTACAAGCAGCAGCCTACAACTTCTTTAAATGTCCGCTTCAGCATCCTGTTTGAATTGAATGCACCATTATGGTTGAATCCCAACCAATGATCTTGGCCTCTGGCGCCAACCTGAAAACAAAGTGCACAGATGTTTGACTGTACTGTGTAGTTACCTGTATCGGCCTGGTAGCGTCGCTGCAGCAATTATCTGGTCTTTTCCACTTGGCAGTTTCCGCTTTTCCACTTCCGTACACAAATGTTTGATGACGTGTGTGTTGTACAAAATACATTTGTTTTACTTTCAGAATAACAGGATAGAGACTTATTAGCTACAGTAGCTATAAACCAAGGGTACTTTTGTGGATTGTGTCTTTAAACATAAAGCAAAATGGAGACATTATACCATCAAACAAATAAGTGAGTGTTCCGGATCTCTTTTAAACCGCTACAGTAAATAGTCAGTGAACCACCGCTGAGAATGAATGTCAGTTACGTCCTGATGATAGCGGCTATGCTCACTGGTTAGCTAAGATAACGGCATAAGCCGTTAACTGTCTATCTATTTAGCTAGTTAGCATACAGTATGACCTTATAACGCTAACTAGCTAACCGTTCTTTGCTAGTAGGTAGCTATTTTAACGTTGTAACTAACGTAATGTAGCTACAGACACTTATAGTAAAATATATTAGCTATATATTATGTTTTTCAGTAGGGCAATAGCAGACCAAACGTATTCCCCTAGGTTTCTAAAGCATTTAATCTTCATTATGTATTCTATTATTTTACCATGTACTTTTCATTTGAAAAATAAGGGCATCTCTTGTTCCATTCTCAAATTTTTGACCAGACAAATTCAGGAGGTGCAGTCGCATATGGGGCGTCTTGAGAATACAGACCGTCAGTCCGTCCACTGTAAGTTGGCCACGTCAATCACCCTTCATAAATTCTTTGCTGTGTATTGAAATAATTTAATACGGAACACTCACTCAATATTTAGTCCGCATTCATATTTAATCAAATAGACTTGTCAAGTCATTTACCTCATTCTAATTAGGTAAGAGTCTTTGGATGTTTTCTACGTGGATTTTGCATATTTTGGATAGGATTTCATAGCCTTTGACTTAAATAGTTTTGTATGACTTTAGCATCTACACATTTAAACATAAACACTCGTTGAAATTCAGGTAGGTCACTTAAAAAACTGAGCCCTGAGATTTCAGAAACATTGGTATTACATCTAAAATTATTAACAAAGATTAATGTTGAACTGCTGAAGGCAGAAACCGTTTCCTTCTGCGTTATTTTCTCCACCTCGTTCTCAGTGTTTTAAAAAGAGGGTTACATAGCCTGGACCATGAGTCAGGGCGTGAGCCTGCCCTTGCTGCTGATTGTTCTGAGGGGTGGGCAGGGCTGGCAGTGTTCTGTAAGCCAGGCTGGTGCCGGGGCAGGAAGCAGAGGGCTGGGTGGCCAGGGGAAGACGGTGGTGGGGGCTCTGAAGATAATGGTAGCAGCCAGCCAGCCGCCCTCCTGCCGTGACAATGACATCATCTTGCATGTTAGAGGGTGTGAGGATGAATGCTGTAGGACGCGACATGCGTCAAAGCGAGGACCATGAGGAGAAAAGGGGAGGGTGAACAAGATGGCGCTGGTCATCTTAGATGGCAGATAAACACTTCCCACTAGGTTGGTGCTGCTGTCAGTTTGGAATCAAACATTATCTAGCATCTCAGCAGCGTGAGAAGGGAACGAGTGTATCGATGGATATCTGACTTCAAATAAGAACAAGGCCCTTTGTTTCTATGTAGATCATTAACTTCCTCTGCTTAGTTGGAGGAAGTCACACATTGGCTCCTACCCCTTCTTGAATTCACCTGAAAACATAGTTTTATTCCATGGTAGTGTGGAATGGGGAAACTTAACTACAGAATATGACAAACATTAACATCATCGGGCATGTCTGATTTATTAGAATTTACATAATGCCTAACATTGTATTTCTATCAGATTTGCCAGATTGGAAATGTTTCAATTTGTTCTGTGTGTATGTGTACTTTCCAGTGTTGGAAAATGAGCTGCAGGCCAGAATTGACCAGATCTTCAGCCATTTAGAACGTCTGGAAATCCTAGCTAGCAAAGAACCGCCAAACCGCCGCCAGAACGCAAAGCTGTGAGTACCATGAAGTGTCAGTGCGGTGAATACACTGACGCCAACAAACAGGGGGCATGGCAGCGAGTGTTTCAGAAGGTTGGATAGGACCAGGACATGGAAGCAGCCAGTTGAAACAGGCAGTGTGTTAGATGAAACTGGCAGGGTGGGAAATTAACTTTATTGCCCACCAGCTACTTTTTCCCCAATTTCAAATATATTAAAGAAAATAGACCTCAAAAGTCTCACCTCTCCTCCGGTTCCGGAAGTAAATTTCATTCATTTCTCCCATAGATGTCTGTAAAAATCCATATATAGAGTTTTAGACCATGCCTTAGGCTAACAACGTGACTCATAAGCATACAACATATCATTTTGAGTGAAAAAACTAAAAGAAAATCCAAAAGGAGAGGTACACAATCTTTACATTTTTTGCGATTTTCTGTTCGTGTTTCACTCTAAATTATATTTAGTATGCTTATGAGTCACGTCGAAGCTGGTTAGCCTAAGGCATGGTCTAAAACTCTTCATATACAGATTATTCCAGACGTCTATGGGAGAAATTAATGGGAAATTTACTTCCGGAACCGGAGGAGGGGGCGGGACTGCTGAGGTCTATACACTAGCATCTTCTCTGTTTCTTCAATACATTTAATTAATTAGTTATACATGTATTATTAATATAGACAAATTACTAAAGGGACATGTGAACAACTCATAGAGATGAATGATTTTAGATGATTGACAAATTGCACTAATCAGTGTAGTATTGGATGTCGTAGTACTACTTTTAGTCTGCTACTTTTAGACAATTCGTCCTACAGTAGGCAGTTCTGCCCATGTTTTTACTGACAGAAGAATCATTCAGTGAGCGCTTAGCATTCTGTGCTTTGTGTGTGACATGGTTACTTGTTTAGTTGTATCATATTTGCATCAAATCCCACATATCTGTAAAGTTTGGTCCTTGATATTTTCTACATTGACTTCATCTAGCCTACTGGGGCATAATAATGGAGAAAGAAGTAGCTTGTCTTTACCGCACTATATGTCTATGTAACCGCAGCTCAAGCCTGGAGTTCTCACAGCTCCGCAAATCCCAATCCAATATGCACCTAGACCAAAGTGTGTTATTTTAAGAAGTTAGCATCCACATTTTTGTCAAACGCATTTGTCTTTAATCCGAAAAACATGTAATGCTTAAAGTAGCGTAATAACAAACAAAAGAATTATACGTTTGACATTTCACCCGCCACAGTGGCTGTGGTAGATTAGGTGAAGTTACCCGCAAATTTAAAATAGTACCCACATTTGGCCGGTGGTGGATACTAATTTCCCACCCAGATTAGATGATGATTAGGAACAAGCAGTAGCTAGATGAAACAAGCACTGTGTTTTTTAAGCCCTGTGGCAATGCGGCTCTGTAAAAACATTCCTTAGGAAGCCCCGTCATCACCATGTAGGGCTAGGTAAACATGCCCCAGGGGACACAGCCTGATCTCTGGATGGCTACAGTAGAGTGGGGCCACAGGGCCAAGCCGCGGAGGCCCTCAGGTGTTTACTGCTTATCCAGCCAGGTGGAGAGGGGTGTCACAACGGGACTATTGAGAACCAGAAGACACGTCTGTACACACTGATCAAGTCATGACTTAATGAAGAACGACTAAATCATTAAAATGCCATTTGGAGCTGGAGCCAAGGCTGACGTTTTTACCTTCTGCGATCGAACTGGATGCAGTTTGTCTGTGTGAATAACGCTCTGTCTGCCTGTATCCCTCCACAGGCGTGTGGACCAGTTGAAGTATGACGTACAGCACCTCCAGACAGCCCTGAGGAACTTCCAGCACCGCCGCTACGCACGAGAGACCCAGGACAGAGACCGGGAGGAGCTTCTGAATCGTACCTTCACCACCAACGTCAGTAGCAGTGGCCCACTCCCAAACCCCACGCCACCCCCCGCAATACACTCCTCTGCTGTGGAGTTCCTGTGCAGTTTACGCTCAGAGTGATGAATAACATTCAAACCTACATATATTAATCAATGGCGGAGATGTTTGATATTTCCTGTTTTGTTTCCTATAGGACGCAGACACCTCAATTCCTATAGACGAGACGCTGCAGTTCAACACCAACCTGAACAACGCCCACAGGGGCATGGACGACCTGCTTGGAAGTGGATCCAGCATCCTGACTGGGCTCCGGGATCAGAGGGGAACTTTGAAGGTATTTTATTGTATACCTACACTGACAGGGCAGTGGGACACGCCAGGCTATCCTGTCCCAGGGTGTGGAATCAGTGTTCCAAGAATATAAGTTTCCCTCTTCAGTAATGAGCACTACTGGGTGTAGAAGGGTGTTTGTGTCGTCCAGATGTCCAGGGAGGAGAGATGTTCTTCCTGGTAGCTGCTGCTGTTATCAGGGTGTGTCTGTAGATCAGATGCTCATGCTGGCCTGGTTGTGGGAAACAGCTGAGGGACAGACAGACAGACAGCCTCTCCTTAATCAGTAAAATTAAGCTCATTAGGTTCTGACAACACTTTGTGTTCTAACAAACAGCATAGGAGCTCAAACCTCTGAAACGAGCTTCAACATTTCCTTTAGTAAACAACCCCCGATTCAAACGAGCATCTAACGTTGAATGCACGTTGTTTCATCTTTCATCCCATCTTCTCTGAAACCAGGGCACCCATAAGAAGATGCTGGATGTGGCCAACATGCTGGGTTTGTCCAACACTGTGATGAGGCTGATTGAGAAGAGGGCCACCCAGGATAAATTGATCATGATCGGGGGGATGCTAATCACCTGCGTGTTCATGTTCCTGGTGGTCAAGTACCTGGGCTGACTGAGTGCCGCCCACCTGCAACCGCAGTTATACATTTGTCATTCTTGCACAATAAGCACATAGGATACATGTACAGTGATACGCCTGTCTTGTAATTGGACGGTTACTTGAAAGTAATGGATTTGATTGGAGGGCTTGGAACGTTTTACCAGTCCTATCAAGGACTCATTGAAATGTGGTTGATAAGCAACATTTTTAATAAGCAAAACTGAGCAGTGTGGAATGGAAGCGTTTGTCGATCCCAGCTGACTGACCATTCATTCAGCTTAGCGCCCTGTGTTGGAAGCTGTCACTGGGTGACGAGTGACGTTTCAAAAGACTGGTTTAAACCAGTTGTCCTTCAAGGTCAACCTGCTTGCCTTGTTCCCCTCCATGATAAGCTCTCCGTTGATTAGCTCTGTGAAAGCTAGTTGGTGTGGATTCATCTCAAACATCTAAATGCATTATTTTATGGTTCCTGCTGTCGAAATGAAAATAAGGAACATTGTCGTGGATGAAAATTGATGATAATATTCTGATGTTTCCCTTCATCACGGAACTTAACAAGGCTGGCTAGAGAACTTTTCACATTAACCGTTCATCTGTACACAAGCTCCAGATGCAACTGAGAAATGAACAAAGATGTAGGATTATTACGTTTTTCTCCATGTTTTGTGAAACAAAGTAAATATTGTTGCCACACTTGAAGATGTGAATTGTGTGTATTTTCCGCTCTGCACTGGTCTCACAATGTAAGTGCAACCAAGGTTACAACTGTAACATAATTCTCCCAACAATTCTCTTAAGAAAAAATAAATACAATAATTTAAAAAATTGGTCTGTGATTTATACTTTTCCAACCATGCAATCTAGAAATTGTATTTTGTGTGGGTCCAAACTAACAATCACAGCACATCTCTTGGTGCCCGTCGTACAACAAGGGTTTACAACAGTACTGCTGTTTTAGGAGGGTCTTTCCATCTGCTGGTGTATAGAAATACTGCAAGCTTTACTACTGCCAAAATGTGAGCATGTGTGGGGACCTGGGGACCTGTAACATCACACTGTTTACTGTCTAATAGCAAAAATGTACAACAGCAAACCTGGGACATTACCGGTAGTTAACATGTATTCATTTACATGTATTCAGAAGCAGTGTTCTGTAATAGCTAGATATTAAACTGGATTATAAACTGAAAAACTTGTCAGATTTTTTGAACTGACATACCTGGTTGAAAAGTTGTGAAATGGAAATGTACAACTAGTGACGATTTTTTTTAATGCATTCTGGCGCCATCTAGTGTCTGCGCAGAATTTAAAAGTTCTATAGTTGCTTGGTATTCAAGTTGCATTTGTCACATGTACAGAAGACCCCAGGTGTTATTGTATGTTAAGAGAAAATCTTGTGACCCGGTACCAACTTTCGCAGTGCAGTACAAAACAAAGGATGTGCACTCCAGTTATCAATAACCATATGATACAAAGGTGGCTAGAGAATCAAGCATAAAATTATATTGATATGTACACGGTGCACACAATTATTAGGCAAGTTGTATTCTTGAGGATTCATTTTATTATTGAACAACTACAGTGCTCTCGGTCAATCCAAAAATACACAACAAACCTGAATAGTTAAAGTAAAAGTGAGCACAATTGTTCAGCAAAGATTTAATGTATCTATGTATTTAACATATACAGTGGGGACCAGATGACAACCTGTAAGGTATGGCTCAGGGCATCGTTGTAGAGTCTGTATTATATACAGTGCTTGAAGTGAAAGGAAATATAAAATAGGTGCCAGTACTCCCCTTATTCCCTTGCATTGGAATCATAATATTAAAAACCCATTAAGTATTTCATAGTATAATTTACACACTGTAAAAATTACGAGATATTGCTTTTGTTCACAATATTATGTTTTCTGTAAAGGGGTAGCGGGACATTAAAAGAAAATTAGAAAGCCGTTAGCTGTGCAGGTGGCCTATTTTTAGCAGGCATGCACAACTTTTATTCAGAAATACATAGGTCATATCATTTCTTATGTAAACAAGCATATTGAAATCATACTAGTGTCTTTTATTTGTTTGCGTTAACTACAAAAGTTGCTTAGTGTACATTTAAGAAACCGTAGACAATTCAGTTATATTATCTGATTGGATTTTTGATGGTAGCCGTTCAGAAACTATTAAACATTTATCAGGGTGACAAAAACTATTGGAGATAAGAAATATTATGTTTACGAACGTACAGAAATGGCATCAGTATGCCCTGGAAATAAACGGATTAACTGATGAAATAATTGGTGAAATGATTAATCCGTAAATCATCTTCCCTTTGCCAGGCACAGGTAGAAGTTGTTTGGAACAGAATCTGTGCAAAAACAATCTCGTTCCCAGTCACCTCTGCTCAACCCTCTCTGGTTCTGTCTCAGTTGCGTGTCGGTCGGTTGATTATCTTAATCAGTGAAACAGCGGCCGCTCTCTTCTACTGCTCTTGAAGCCGTGCCAATGTGGTTTGCGCGTTTCCAGTTAATGCAAATTCACGCATATCCCCACCTTCTCAATCACACATTCGAAGTGAAACCGCTTCTCGTTCCGCCAATGAAATAAAGGGAGCCATCTGAAATCATCTAGCCGTTTTGTTTTTGTTCAATCGGTATATTACTCTTCACGTGCACGATTGATAAGCACAACCCACCACCAGATCAAGCAGCCTATCACGTATAACTGGAGTCAAGCCAGCCGCCACGGCATTTCCTGTTTGCGCGTACACGTTCAATATTACCGCTGGTGTGTGCACTGGAACGTCCAGTGTTTCATTGTGGAATTTCAGAATAAAGAACCTTTCAAATAGTACAAAATACAACGATATAGCCTACTCCAAAATTGATTACAAGGAAACAGTCTGTTTCCAATCACTCCTTCCTCTTTGGATACAATTACCAGCACCCCTGGTAGCTTGACAAAAGGTTTCAAACATTAATAGTGGAGTTCAGAATACACAGTATTCATAAATTATCCAAACAATCATTTTGTGCAAGTGTTGTCAGACTAAAGTTGTCGCCGAAGGAGGCAACACAAGCAATTTGCTCCACCACGTTAGCCGCAAGGATTTCTTGGAAAATCAAAAATGTATGGAGTTAAGGGCAGCGCCCTCCACATCAGCAGGTACAATATTCACTAATCAGGAAAGTAAATTACACCATCCTAAGTCAATCTACTGCAATCATTCCTTTCTCAACCAGTAGAAAATGCAGGGAACACCTGATTATGAATGAAAAAAATAAAAATACCATCACATACCGTGAAACTGTTAGAATTTCGAAAAATACTGTGATGTACATTATTGTTCATACCGCCCAGCACTACCTTGCACAGGGACAAAACATATCTTCACTTTGATTTAGCAAACTTTCAGTGGTCAGATGCTTTAACTACCCCTTGATCTGATGTTACATTCCATTAGAAACCTGTCATAGCGCAGTAAATAAAAACAGACAACTAACAACTCAAAACTCTTTATTTGCTGACATAATAAGATTAAAAAAGACATTGTTGCTGACAGTTTGAGGTTTTAGTCTCCTGTCACCCTAATCCTCCCTAACAGAAATCCTTGATTAGATTTTACATGCTTCGCTGTCTTGGTTCCTTCAGTGTTCATTAACATTATTTTTTGACAGTAGCTACAGACCTCTAGAATGTTATTGGGTTCAACTACAGCCATTTTATTTACAATGAGCAAAAAAAACACAGAAAAAAAACCTCTTTCTGAGAAGCAATTTGGAAAATAATTTAAAAACAAACTGAAAAATACAATTATTGCAGTATACTACAATCATACATTTGTTACATGATGCGAAAGCAGCATCTTGATGTACAGATTTCAGTGCAAGTCATTCCAATATACAACCCTACCACTGGGAACATGACTTAACTCTACAGCACTAAGAGAGTGTAACCCCACCCCCCACAGTACCTCCCATTAAACGTGAGCTTTGCCCAACTTCTGTTCCCCACATGGTGACAGCTTGGTTTTCCTTATGGGTAATATTTCATTAGTAATTAAACACCCCTCATACGCCACTGATGAGAGGTACACTTCACATTACTTAGTGATCTATCTACATTATAATGGAGTACAAAACTGTTGAAGATTAAGGGTCAAGAAGAGAGCAAGTAGTCGTATAAGAAACATAACAGGTTATTAAAGACACCAGACTGAAGGCTGTTACCAGTCTATGGTGACAAATTACAACCCCCCCAATCTCATCTGCCCATGTCTGCCCCGACACAGCTGTCCTGCTTATGGCTTTCGGCCACTGCCTCTTTGGCTGTAGGAAACAATCATAGTTATAAACTGTGGAACACAAAAACAAAAATACTCCAGTGGTTTCTGCTTTTCCCCCCTTCCTTTCAACCTGGATACCCATCCATAACAAGCTGTGTTAGACGGGGAGGTCCCCGTCAACCCTTCTCCACCGCAGCCCTGAAAACCCCCCTTCAAGTCCTCAGGGTGAACGTCAGTCAGCCAGGAGCGACCTGGGGTACATACAAAGAGCGAGGCAGCGGAACCACCGTCTGGCCAGCGGTCTAACGGTGACCAGTTTGAGGATGTCCTTATCACCTGCTGTACAATAGTACCTGCCCCCCCACCCACCCCCCACTGAGATGTTAACCAGGCCCTGCTCTGGCTAAACCGCCGTCCTCCGATGCGTACACGGCTCTAGCGAAGTGCCTCCTCAGGAGCCATGGTTGGGTGGGTGCTGGAGGTCCTGCCCTGAGAAGATGGGGTGCAGGAAGGGGTGGAGCTGCAGTGCGGCCGCTGCAGCAGCGTTAGCATGCCGGGGGGCGAATAGTGTGGGGTAAAGGGACGAGTGCGGTATGTGGTGGAGGGCTAGCTGGGTGTGGTGGTGAAGCGCAGAGGCGGGGATAATGTGTATGGGCTGGCCAGAGAGGAAGGCCGTGTGGTGGGCGGGGATCAGCCCAGCATGTCCCATTCCCAGCTGGTGGCCCAGAGAGTGGCCCAGGTGAGACAGGGAGATGGGGGTGAGGTGGTGCTGGGGGATGTGGTGTACCTGGGCTAGCTGTGGGTGGTGTGGGTGGATACCCATGGCTGCAGCCTGGGCAGCGTGGTGCTGCTGGATGAGGTGCTGCACAGTGGTGATGGAGGTGGCCGAGGCTGCAGTCACGGCAGGCTGGTGAATCTGGATCATCTGCTGGGGGGGAGGGGGCGCCTGCTGCAGCTGGTTGGCGGCTGCGGCCATGTTGGCGGCAGCCTGCGCGGCTGCAGCGGAAGGGAAAGATTTGACCTGCTTGGCCAGGAGCTGCTGCTGGATGTGCTGCTGCGCCGCCTGCTGCAACTTGCCGTACTTTTCCATCTCCTCCGGCGTGAAGGTGATGGGTTGGCTCTCGAGTGGGGCCAGCCCGTCTTCCTCGGGATCCATGCCCATGTCGTCATCCTCCAGGCTGGGCGGGGGGTAGCTGGGGTAGGCGTGCATCGGGGGCGGCTGCTGCTGCATGTCGGGCATGAGGGGCTCCATCATGGAGGGATCCTGTCCCGGCTCGCTCTGGTATGGCGCTATCAACATGGAGGGGTCCTGACTGAACAGAGATCGGGGCTCGTGGTGCATAAGCTGGTCCGGGGCGAGATGCCTGGCCTCCTCCTGGACCACCACCACAGTCTCCTCAACCTTCTTCTGAGCTGGCGGAGGGGGAGGCGGTGGGGGGAACTCTCGTATTTGCTCCACCAGGATGACCTCCCCACTGGCATCGGAGGCTTTTCCTGCTAAAGATTTGTCTCCCTCTTCTGGACGCATTAGCGGAATTGCAGGATACTTCTTCCCTGCCTGGAGCTTACCAAACAGGGGAAGCATAGATTTATTGCCGAGAGCCGGGGGCAGTTTGGGGCCAAAGTAGCCCGATGGCGGATCCTTAATCTTGGTGCCAGCCTTGGTCCCTGTGGCTGGGACCTCAGACCCCTTCCTAGACTGGATCTTATCCAGAAGCTGGCGGGCAGTGAAATGTGAAGCAGAGTTCCTCGGTTCTGCTCCTCCTGCATCTCCCCGGGAACCTCCTGCCCTCTGGCCCTGGGAGCTGGATGAGTTGCTGTTGCGGTTGGTTGCCCGCGATGAGGCAGAGCGTGGGGACTGGGAGCGGTAGATGCGGGAGCGGTTGAAATCGCGGCGGCGTGTTGCACTGTCCGCCCTGCTGGCCCTGCGGCCCGCCCGACGAGGGGAAGCCTTGTTTGAGCTGGAGGAGCGGCTGGCAGAGCTCCTGCTGCGGCTGTAGCTGCGTCTCCAGGACCTGGCGCTGCTGCTGCGGCTCCTGCTGCTAGAGCTCCTGCTGCTGCTTCGGTGCCGCCGGCGGGGCCTCTTCCTCCGGCTGTGGCTGCGGGAGCGTGAACGAGAATCCTCTGAGGATGACGATGAGTAATGGCGTCTTCTGGAATGCCGCCGCCGCCCTCCGCTACCCCGCCTGTCATAGTCAGAGTCAGAGGAGCGTTTGGAGTGTCTCCGGCCCCGCCCCCCGTCGCTGTCGTCGCTGTAGCTGTCCGAGTAGCTGTGGCTGCGCCGGCTGTAGGCACTGGATGAGCGCTCCGAGCTGCTGGAGTATGACTGACTGCGGGACTCCTGGCCACGGTGCCGCCGCCTTCGGCTGCTCTCTCGCCTGTCTCCCCGGCCTGACGAGCGGCTTCGAGAGCGGCCAGAGTCCTCGCTCTGGTGCCGTCGCCCTTCCCGGGGAGTTGACCTGCGGCGCTGAGATCGTGACGCGGAGCCGCCTCCACCGCATTCCTCCTCACTGTCGCTGCTAGGTGGCCGGCCCGGCCCGGGGCTCTTCTGGGCAGAGGACGAGCAGGAGGCGCTGGGCGGAGCACTGGGGTCTGTCTTCAGGCGCTTGGTGCTGTTGTGCTCCTCAGATGCCTTGGCCTTGTCAGAGCTTTTCCCTGCCCCGTATTCCTCCGCCCCAGCCTTCTGAGGTGCTTCCTTGGCTGCACGTTTCCTCTTCCCCGGTTCTGTTCCTGTTGGCACAGCCGCTGGAGCACCAGGCACAGCCGCTGGAGCACCAGGCACAGCCGCTGGAGCACCAGGCACAGCCGCTGGAGCACCAGGCACAGCCGCTGGAGCACCAGGCACAGCCGCTGGAGCACCAGGCACAGCCGCTGGAGCACCAGGCACAGCCGCTTGAGCAGAATTCTCCTTAGATTTCTCTTTATTGGCATTGCCACCTTCCTCAACCTCGCCTTTGTTTTTGCTTTTCTTTCGTTTGTGTTTTTTCTTCTTTTTGGTTTTCTCTCCTGGGATCTCAGTTTCCTGACCATCCACTGCAACTCCCTTCTCTTTCTCTTTGCGTTTGGAGCTTTTCCCAGACTTTTTGTGCTTCTTTTTCTTCTTCTTCTTCTTTTTCTTCTTCTTGGCTACACTGTTGTTACTCTGAAGCTTTTGTTCCTCTGTCTCCCCCTCAGCACTCTCTACTTTTATGGAGGGCTGCTCTTTATCAGTCTTGTCAAGGCTGGGCCCAGGGACGGTGGTCGCAACGGCAGTGACATTTCCCTCGCCAACAGCAGCATCTGCCTCTGGCTTGGCTCCTTTGTTGGCTCCCTCACCAGTGGGCTTTGCCTGTCTGCCAGCGCGTGCCCCTTTGTTGCGGGACAGCTTGAAGTCAAAGTAGAGGGGGTTGCAGCTGTAGGAGACGGCGGGCTCTGCCTTCGTGAATTCCAGCAGCTCCGAGGGCCACTGCAGGGTGGTGCTTTCATCTTTGCTCAGGACTGGAAAGAAGGGCCCGCTGGGGATCTTTGGTCCCGTGTTGGCCTCTGGGACTGGGGCCTCCAGCGGCAGGTCTGGAACCACAGCGGGGGCTGTTGCGGGAGGTGGATCGGTTGCGCTGACCGAGATATCTTCAGTCTTCACTTCGGGTGCTGAGAGAGTGGCTTCTGTGACTGGAACTGCAAGAGATTTCTCTGGCACATTCTCTGACTTGGATTCAGCAGCTTTTGGCAGCGTCTCTTCAGAAGCCATATTCACCTCTTCGGTCTTATTTTCCTCCTCATCGTCCTCTTCCTCTCTGATCTCACACTGGTCTGTGGCCTTCATGAAGAGCAGGAACTGGAAGTGTGGTTTGACGCGGCAGTGGGCGGGCGGGATGTAGTGGTAGTACTCTGGCTGCTGCCCTGCCCACCCCTCCTCCCTCCTCATCATCATCTTCAGCTTGTTGAGGGTGGAGGCTAGGGAAGCACCATCGTCCTCGTTCGGCTGCGACGGTAGCTCCACTTGTTCCTGCTGTTGTGGCTGCTGTTGTGGCAGCTGTTGTGGCAGCTCCTCCTCCGCTGTGACACTTCCCACTCCCGCTCCTCCCTTGGGGCTGTCGGTGCTGCAGCCCAATGCCTCCTCCTGCACCGCAGCCTTCTCCGTCCCTTCCTCCTGCCCCTCCTCCTCCTCCACAATGTCATCCTGATGCAGGTCAGCGAACGCTGCCGCCGCCGTCTCCAGCTTCACTGGGGCTTTCTTAGCAAAGGAGAAGGACACGCTAACCTTGGAGGCCGGGGTAGATGATGGGCTGCTCTTCCCCAGGGAGAAGCTGAAGACGGGGGCTATTTTTGGGGAGGCCTGCCCTCCACCACTCTTCTCCTCCCCTAACAAGCCCTCCACTACACAGTCCGCAGGGGGAATATACTCTGGTGTTAAAGCAGTGCCGTCCTCAGACTTCTCCCCGTCCACAGCCACTGTGGTGGGTTTGAACATGGGACCACTTCCTGGGGTGCTGAAATAACAACAGAGGGCCTTCAGGTTGTGTTCAGACATGTACACAGGGTTTATATTTGAATGCCCATGTTGGAATGGCTTTTAAAATGACTAACCACACATTACATTTTGCTTTACATGTCATTCAGAACATCATTAAAATTAAACATTTAAAGCATAACTGCCATTTAGATATTATCAGTTGAGTTGCAGCCTCCCCTCCAGCCAGCAGAGGGCAGTCAGTGTTC
Organism: Umbra pygmaea; assembly: GCA_016801145.1. Lineage (NCBI taxonomy): Eukaryota > Metazoa > Chordata > Actinopteri > Esociformes > Umbridae > Umbra > Umbra pygmaea. Next base: position 12,246 of record JACXGM010000434.1, on the reverse strand, counting down.
AGTGTATAGTGGTGGCCTACCGGTCCTGCTGTTTCCTCTGCTCTGCCAGTTCATGCAGCCTGCGGAGCATCTTCTCATGTTTCTTCCCACCCTTTCGGGAACGCGACGACACATTTCTTGCAAACTCTCTCTGCTTCAGCTCCTTAAGTCTCTGTAGTGTCACAGAAGGTTAGAAGCGGGGGGGGAGGACATTTCAGGGTTTTAGCACCATGGAACATGCTGCATCAACATCATTCACCAAAACCCTTTAATATCTGCAAAGCCTTCTCTTCTGAGACTAGCCTGACACTTGCTTCTGGCTTTGTTGGGATTAGATACTAGGGTTCCCCCAGAAAATTGATTAGTTAAGGCAGCATTGTTCTTCCGGGGGAGGGGGGGTGCAGGACATCATAGTTGCAATACGCGAAGGTATTTAGTAGGCCTGCACGATTAATCGTTATAAAATCGCGATCTCGATTCAACCCTGTTCCTGATTTAACATTTAGCTCATTGTGTTATGTCACTATTTTTGGTAGCCTACTGTACTTAAATGGCCAGTATGTACATTATTTTCCTTATTCATTGAAGCATCTATGTTTACAGGCTTGTGGTGATGCGCAATTTGCTAAAACAATCTGTTTGGTACTGCCAATTTGTTTTGTCGTGGTTCATATTAGGGATGGGCCGATACCACTTTTTATGGAATGAGTACAAGTACAGATTATTTCATTTTGGGTACTTGCCGATAAGAGTATCGATACAATTACTTTTAATAACTATGCCAAACGTCACATTTATCATGCTAAAATTTGCTATTTCTTAAATGTTTATCAGCCAATTAAAATATAGAAAAGTAAATGTTCCTACGTATCCAGAAGAACATCATTGTTTTAAATGTTTTATTTTAACAGGTACACAATTATAACTGTACTATCACTGTAATCTATTGAACAAAAAATAAATAGGCTACAGCCTACATCGACTTTCCTTTAAGTTATATTTCTTAACGTTAGTATGTCAGAACTTACACTATTTTGTTCACCCAGAAGTGTTGCAAACCGACATTTGTCTTTCCTTCCCAAAGGTTTATTATTAATTAATGCGACGCTACAGTATGCAGACTAGCCTAATAAATTGCAGCCTTCGTTCGGTCCCGTACTTAAATGTGCATGTTTTCTCGAGGATTCTAATATATGCACCTATAATTTAGCAAATATTAGGATACATGAAAATAGCAATGAAAATTGCCATTTGAACTCTACTGGAGAATTGCTATGAGGAAAATTTAGTGGTGATTCAGTGTTTTTCAATAATTAGAACGTGTGGCTCCATCTTTGGAATGATTATGAATTTTAGGCGGTTATTTTGTGTGCAACAAATCACCACATATTGCAGGTAAGCATTATCCCATTTAAATTGCTTTTCATTATTGTTTTAAATAGCAAAGCTGTAACAGTTGTACAGCTTTTTAAGCTGGTCTCTGAAAGAGGAAGTAGACTGTCGTTATAATCAATATGAAATATATGCATAGTGCTGGAATACAGCTACATTTCCATTGAAACATTTACGTGAAGATTTACCAGTTCGTTGGTATTGTTGTTTGTTACATGGTTGAGCAATACAACTGTTTCCTATCTACACTCACCTAAAGGATTATTAGGAACACCATACTAATACTGTGTTTGACCCCTTTTCGCCTTCAGAACTGCCTTAATTCTATATGTGGCATTGATTCAACAAGGTGCTGAAAGCATTCTTTAGAAATGTTGGCCCATATTGATAGGATAGCATCTTGGATTTGTGGGATGCACAATCTCAGGGCACGAAGCTCCCGTTCCACCACATCCCAAAGATGCTCTATTGGGTTGAGATCGGGTGACTGTGGGGGCCATTTTAGTACAGTACAGTGTAGGGCTGGGCGATAATTCGATATTTATCATTATCGAGTTTTTGAAAATAATATCGAGAAGAATATCCCATATCGACATATCGCCATAACAGCTGGTTTTGTTCTGAAACAAAGAAACATCTAACATCTGTTATATTTGTTACAAATGTCAATTTACGTCTCCTTCCCTAATTAGCTAAAATGAAAAAAACACGTTTGTGAAAGCGAATTCAGTAGTCACATGTTTGTGTTCAGTTCACATTTGCACTAAGCATTGCAAACGTTTTGTGTAAGATTAGAATGTCTGTTTTAAGTTCTTTCTCCAAATAGGGATGACCTAATATAATATTCTGTTAAGGTATTTGATTGTTTTATTAGAATCGGTAGAAGTATTGCAAACTATCGACATTTGTCTTTCCTTCCTGAAGGTGGCTTTCAGAGGCTTTTTATGGGGCGTTCCTCATGCCGTTTTCTACAGATACAGTATGCAGCGACTAGCCTAATAACTTGCATCCTTCGTTCGTTCCTGTACTTAAATGTGCACATTTCCTTGAGGATTGTAATATAATTTTTACAAATATTAGGCTACATGAAAACAGCAATGAGAACACCGTTTCGAATTTTGCCATTTCAACTCTACTGGAGAATTGCTTTGAGGAAAATGGAGTTGTGATTCTACAGTGTTTTTCAATAATATGCACGCGTGGCTCCCTGCATTTTAGGCTGTGATTCTGTGTGCAACAAATCACCTCATATTGCAGGGTAGCATTATCCCATTTAAATGCGATCACAGTAAAGAAAAAAGTACACCGTCTTTGGATATTAAACAGGCTACTTAGACTTTGGCAGTAATGTTTTAAACCCTGTCGTGCACGCAAGTGTAAATGCAGCAGCATAGCTTTGTGCCTGCCTGCTTTCAGCGCAATTCATTATTAGGCAGAGCTAAGCGGGGGGAGCTAAGCGAAGCTTCGTAGGCTAGTCCAGACTCGGACTAATATGGTATAGCCTAATGGAAATGCAGATACTTGTGCTTAGATTAATACATAATGTTTTTGAACAGTTTACTTAATGAGCTTTGCAACTTTGTGCAATATATTTTTGGAATGTGGAAAACATCCCACTTTGTAATTTTTTATTTGGTAAAATGTATATTATTTATGGCACAGG
>JACXGM010000433.1:63049-74542 GCA_016801145.1 Umbra pygmaea | reverse complement strand
TGTGTGTGTGTGTGTGTGTGTGTGTGTGTGTGTGTGTGTGTGTGTGTGTGTGTGTGTGTGTGTGTGTGAGTTTACATCTGTTAACATACAAATGATCAGCATTGATAGCTAGAAAATCACAACTTAATCATATTCTCCTTTCAAGGACACACAGGTAAGGGAGAAAGTAAGAGACAAAGGGAGAGGAGATAAAGAGACAAATATGTTGGCCATGATTTGGGTTTGTCTCTGGAAGACAACAATGTGTTTACCAGAAGATTACCTGGACCTCAACCATGCTCTTTCTGTCTCTTTACTAATCCAGCCTCTCAAGTCACATTAACATTAAAATCATACCATTAAGCATGCGCCTAATCGCTAAATATTCCCATAACAACAAGGGTTTAATTGGGGATGAAGGGGTAGGAGAGATGCAGGGTTCAATCTAAGGGCACAAGGTGCAATTTTGTCACATAATCCTCAAGGCACACAAGCACGGATGCACTTCAATTGGACCGGTGGATCTCACACACAGGATATTTTAGACCTCTAGGGTCTAAAGCTTGTGTATATCGGCCCTATCAAGGGAAAACAGGTCCCCATTTGAAATGCTATTTCTTTCTCTGAGGTGTCTAGGTTAGTACTTTCTATGTCTGCTGTGTTTGTGCATATAATATTAACAATATACGGTACTACACATCCGGATTGAAATGGGGGGCCTAAAATACAGTGCTGCAATCATGAAAGTCAAGGAAATTAGAGATTTGAATTGTCTCATAATATTACAGAGGTTTGTTAGTGTGTACATGTATGTGTTTGTGTTTGTGTTGTTTGTGTCTCTGTGTAAGCGGGAAAAATGTGACAGAAGACAAGGAGATGTCCATTTAAGAATATTATCGAGATGCAAAGAGGAACAGACATGGAAGTGTCCATTCAAGTTCACAATGCAGCTACAATGAAATTAGTCTAGTAAGACAAGCTTTATGCACTGCCTGGAAACTGAGCTGCACCTCCTAAACTCGTGCAAATTATTGAATATGACCACATAAGAGGAATTTTTCACCCAGATCATACAGTTCCACAAATAATTACAAATCAAATATTAATGAACTCATACCTGATAAGTGAAATACCGTAATGCACAGCAGCAATATTTGACCCGTTGAGAAAAGAGCAATCTTCTAGCAACATTTCAAACACGACCAATATGAATGTATTTATGTTTCTCCCTGTCATTCATCTTTTAACTATTTATATGTTGTAACAAGATTGTACATAGCTAATAATATAACATTAGGAATTCCTTTATCATTTTGAAAATTTGTATGTACTCTTTTTAATTGTCTGTCAGTCATTCAAGGACAGAGCTGCTTCTTATTGTGATTTAATCTTTTCTCTCAGAACAAACATCTAATATAGAATCTTCTTATCTCACCAGGCCTACTCACATCCCAAATCAATACTGCCCATTCTCTGTGTGTGTGTGTGTGTGTGAGTGAGTGACACACATCTCAGGGGCAGCTATGGTCAAAGGTTGTATTTATTCCTGCAGTACGAACTAAAAAATATGGAAAAAGGAGACCAGTGAGAAAGACACATAGAGATGGAGAATGAAAGTCATATACTCAACAGAAATGAAGAGAAATGTAACTGTTATTGTTTCCTACTAGCTGCAGGTAGACAGTGCCTCAGGCACAGCCTTAGGGTCAGTTTAACCTCTATAAATACTAACCTAATCCATTACAGGAGAAAAGACCAACTGACCTTGGATCAACATCATCCTGGGCCTTCGTAGCTTCATCACAAACAGGATGTCAGTGCTACAAGTTAATTCCCTCAGAGGTCACACATACAGAAACACACACACACACACAGAATTACATTGACTCAGAGATGGGAGTTTTGAAGTCTTGATCGTATTCACAGTTATAAGGCTTCATCAAGCCTGAACTGCGAGAGCTACAGCTGTCTTTAGCAGTGTCCGTTAGAGAGAGGTGTGTGTGTGTGTGTGTGTGTGTGTGTGTGTGTGTGTGTGTGTGTGTGTGTGTGTGTGTGTGTGTGTGTGTGTGTGTGTGTGTGTGTGCGTGTGTGTGTGTGTGTGCGTGTGCATGTGTGTGTGTAGGTGGCAGGGTTCCTTTGTTCTGTGAAGGACTTAACCCAATCAGAGCGTACAGTGTGTCAGAGCACACAGGCATATATCAACTTCAATCTCTTTTTAATGAAAAATCCTGCCCTCTCTAAAATGTGCAAATTAACCTCCTTTCACCCCCACTCTGAGGCCTCTCCTACTTTCTTGCCTTCTTTTTCCTATTTATGCCCCCCCAACATAATCTATCTCCTTTACCCTGGTTCTCTACTTTTCTCCCTCCTAGCTATTTCTTATTTAAGCTTGGAGAGCAGAGAAATTGACACGGAGGTGTGTGTTGGTTAAAAGGAGAGCAGGAGGGAAGATATTGGAGTGTTAGTCATACAGCCATTACACAGTTTAGATAATGGAGTGTTAGCCATATAGCAATTATACAGTTTCAATATTGGAGTGTTAGCTATATAGCCATTATAGAGGGAATATATTGGAGTGTTAGCCATACAGCCATTATACAGTTTAATGGAGTGTTAGCCATATTGCCATTATACAGGGAAGATATTGGAGTGTTAGCCATAAAGCCATTATACAGGGAACATTTTGGGAGTGTTAGCTATACAGCCATTATACAGTTTAGATTTTGCAGTGTTAGCCATACAGCCATTATATAGGGAAGATATAGGAGTGTTAGCCATACAGCCATGATACAGTTTAATGGAGTGTTAGCTATATAGCCATTATAGAGGGAATATATTGGAGTGTTAGCCATACAGCCATTATACAGTTTAATGGAGGTTTAGCCATATAGCCATTATACAGGGAAGATATTGGAGTGTTAGCCATAAAGCCATTATACAGGGAACATTTTGGGAGTGTTAGCTATACAGCCATTATACAGTTTAGATATTGCAGTGTTAGCCATACAGCCATTATATAGGGAAGATATAGGAGTGTTAGCCATACAGCCATGATACAGTTTAATGGAGTGTTAGCCATATAGCCATTAAACAGGAAAGATATTGGAGTGTTAGCCATACAGCCATTATACAGTTTAATGGAGTGTTAGCCATATAGCCATTAAACAGGGAAGATATTGGAGTGTTAGCCATACGGACATTATAAAGTTTAGATATTGGAGTGTTAGCTAAAATGGGGCAAAAAAGTATTTAGTCAGCCACCAATTGTGCAAGTTCTCCCACTTAAAAAGATGAAAGAGGCCTGTAATTTTCATAATAGGTACACTTCAACTATGAGAGACAAAATGAGAAAAGAAATCCAGAAAATCACATTGTAGGATTTTTAATGAATTTAATGTTATTGGAGTGTTAGCCATGTTGCCATTATACAGGAATGTTATTGGTGTTAGCCATATAGCCATTATACAGTTTAGATATTGCAGTGTTAGCCATAAAGTCATTATACAGGGACGTTATTGGTGTGTTAGCCATACAGCCATTATACCGTACAGGGAAGATATAGGAGTGTTAGCCATATAGCCATTAAACAGTTTAAATATTGGAATGTTAGCCATATAGCCACAATATAGTGAAGATATTGGATTGTTAGTCATATATACGGTATCCATAATATAGTGAAGATATTGGATTGTTAGTCATATATACGGTATCCATGATATAGTTTAGATATTAGATTGTTAGTCATATATACGGTATCCATGATATAGTTTAGATATTGGATTGTTAGTCATATATACGTATCCATGATATAGTTTAGATATTGGATTGTTAGTCATATATACGGTATCCATGATATAGTTTACATATTGGATTGTTAGTCATATATATACGGTATCCATGATATAGTTTCAATATTGGATTGTTAGTCATATATACGGTATCCATGATATAGTGAAGATATTGGATTGTTAGCCATATATACGGTATCCATGATATAGTGAAGATATTGGATTGTTAGTCATATATACGCTATCCATGATATAGTTCAGATATTGGATTGTTAGTCATATATACGGTATCCATGATATAGTGAAGATATTGGATTGTTACTCATATATACGGTATCCATGATATAGTTTAGATATTGGATTGTTAGTCATATATACGGTATCCATGATATAGTTTAGATATTGGATTGTTAGTCATATATACGGTATCGATGTGGGCATTCATTTTAGCAGGTTAGGAATTGCAGCTCTGTTCCACTACATTTGTAGCCCTATTTGAGAGCTCTATTGAAAGCTTGGTCTGCCTTAACCTCATCCCCAGTCTATCTTGCGCTGTGCACCCGGTGCATATCCGCCTGGAACACTTTCATTTCACATTACATTTCACATTTGAGTCATTTAGCAGATGCTCTTATTCAGAATGACTTGCAGTGAATCCAGCGACATCCCCCTGGAGCAACTAGAGGTAAAGCGTCTTGCTCAATAGCACAACAGTATTTGACACAGTCAGGAATCGAACCATCAACTTTACAACTACAAGTCTAACCAATGAACCCCTTCTCAGTGAAGTTGATCCTGATGCAGGGACCAAGCAACCTTTTTGTTCCTGTTTATATGCACCAAATAACATCACTGCAGGGCGTGTCTAAATCCAACAGCAACACACAGGACATACGGGGGAGGGTGTAGTGGGAGCTTGATAGTAAAAGTTTACTGATTGATTATCACCGCTGATTTTGGCCATCATCTCAAGGCCACATTTAAATTAGAGTCAAGCAGACCCACTGCGTTTTGGTCGGAAGTATGAATGAGATTAGGTCTGCCCTGAAATGTAAGTCATACTTGAACATGTTTTCTATTCATTTAGGTCATACATAGTAAGTATTCTGCCACTGTATACTCTATATAGGGCAATGTAGATTTTTTTGAAAATTATTTAGATTACACAGAATGTCTTAACAATTTTAGTGGTATAAAATTCATCATTTTTTAAGACACTTCTGAATCACACAACACCCGATGTTGAGTTTTTTGTATTCAGAAACACATCCAACTTCGCTCTCTCAACCAGGAAGTGTATACAAGAAATCATACGTATGGAAAGAACACCATCTCTGACTTCTACCTTGATTGAGCTCACAGGTGTTGGCACTGCCACAAACATTTGCAAGTGCATGGGGGTCCACGTGGCGTAGTGGGCTATGTCAACGCCTTGCAGGACAAGCTACGTCAGGATAGTCAGTGGTTTGAGCCTGTTTATGGCTACTTTGACATGAATGAGGCAGCGTAAATTGCATTAGCGCTGCCCGGGATTTGAGATAGATAAACTGAATTATCTACATTTCCACGTCGCTCTCCAGCGACTCCTTGTGTGCAGATCAGACACCTGTAAATTCAGTCACAGAAGTATTGTTGGTCAGTGTAATAATCCCGTGCATGAGCTCAAGAGGAAATTCTGGCAAATTTTGTAGCCTAGGCAAAATCTCCATGGTGGGAAGAATAATTATGAAAAATTGTTTGATGTAAACCTCTAAAACTGCAAATCTCATGAATCATTTAGTTTATGCATGAGCATGATAAGCCTACATCATCAAAAACAGCCCAATTGTAACTGAAACCTTAAACATCTTCTAGATTCTTTCTAGTTGATCACATCAGACCAGCTCCTGTCAGCCTGCAGCTTCTTTCTGTCATTCTTGCCCTTTTTTAAGATATTAAACTCAAATTTGCAAATAATTGAGGCTGAATCAATCCATTTAAATTTTGTATCTGTCTGAACTGGTAAAATCTTTGTTTCTCCCCTGACTGACCTTCGGCAGAGCTGCCAGCACCACCTCTCTTGAAGAACTTTATAATATACATACAGTGCCTTGCGAAAGTATTCGGCCCCCTTGAGCTTTTCGACCTTTTGCCACATTTCAGGCTTCAAACATAAAGATATGAAACTGTAATTTTTTGTGAAGAATCAACAACAAGTGGGACACAATCATGAAGTGGAATGAAATTAATTGAATATTTCAAACTTTTTTAAGAAATAAAAAACTGAAAAACTGGGCGTGCAAAATTATTCAGCCCCTTAAGGTAATACTTTGTAGCGTCACCTTTTGCTGCGATTACAGCTGTAAGTCGCTTGGGGTATATCTCTATCAGTTTTGCACATCGAGAGACTGAAATTTTTGCCCATTCCTCCTTGCAAAACAGCTCAAGCTCAGTGAGGTTGGATGGAGAGCGTTTGTGAACAGCAGTTTTCAGTTCTTTCAGATTGGATTCAGGTCTGGACTTTGACTTGGCCATTCTAACACCTGGATATGTTTATTTGTGAACCATTCCATTGTAGATTTTTATTTATGTTTTGGATCATTGTCTTGTTGGAAGACAAATCTCCGTCCCAGTCTCAGGTCTTTTGCAGACTCCATCCTTCTTCCAGAATGGTCCTGTATTTGGCTCCATCCATCTTCCCATCAATTTTAGCCATCTTCTCTGTCCCTGCTGAAGAAAAGCAGGCCCAAACCAAGATGCTGCCACCACCATGTTTGACAGTGGGGATGGTGTGTTCAGGGTAATGAGCTGTGTTGCTTATACGCCAAACATAACGTTTTGCATTGTTGCCAAAAAGTTCAATTTTGATTTCATCTGACCAGAGCCCCTTCTTCCACATGTTTGGTGTGTCTCCCAGGTGGCTGGTGGCAAACTTTAAATGACACTTTTTATGGATATCTTTCAGAAATGGCTTTCTTCTTGCCATTCTTCCATAAAGGCCAGATTTGTGCAGTATACGACTGATTGTTGTCCTATGGACAGACTCGACCACCTCAGCTGTAGATCTCTGCAGTTCATCCAGAGTGATCATGGGCCACTTGGCTGCATCTCTGATCAGTCTTCTCCTTGTATGAGCTGAAAGTTTAGAGGGGACGGCCGGGTCTTGGTACATTTGCAGTGGTCTGATACTCCTTCCATTTCAATATTATCGCTTGCACAGTGCTCCTTGGGATGTTTAAAGCTTGGGAAATCTTTCTGTATCCAAATCCGGCTTTAAACTTCTCCAAAACAGTATCTCGGACCTGCCTGGTGTGTTCCTTGTTCTTCATGATGCTCTCTGTGCTTTCAACAGCCCTCTGAGACTATCACAGAGCAGGTGCATTTATACAGAGACTTGATTACACACAGGTGGATTCTATTTATCATCATTAGTCATTTAGGTCAACATTGGATCATTCAGAGATCCTCACTGATCTTCTGGAGAGAGTTTGCTGCACTGAAAGTGAAGGGGCTAAATAATTTTTCTCGCCCAATTTGTCAGTTTTTTATTTGTTAAAAAAGTTTGAAATATCCAATAAATTCAGTTCAACTTTATGATTGTGTCCCACTTGTTGTTGCTTCTTCACAAAAAATTACAGTTTTATATCTTTATGTTTGTAGCCTGAAATGTTGCAAAAGGTTGAAATGTTCAAGGGGGCCGAATACTTTCGCAAGGCACTGTAGCTAGGTTTAGGAACTGATGGATGTACAATAGCATTGATAATGATGATCATCACTAATGTTATGGTTTCACAGAGATGAACTGTTTAGAAAAAATCATCTGTAGCTACTGTGATGTGATTGTTTTGTTTGAGATTTCTGTCTTGCCTAGCCCACACTCTCACTGCCAGTTGAGTTTCTTTATGTCAAGAAGGTTAGACCAAAGGTTATCTAACATTAGCAAATAATGATACCTTGATAGCTGGAATTTACTTCTTATTAATACATTTTTGTAAATAATTTCTTTATTTATAAATAAGGCATGTAAATAATCTGTCATATATTACCAAACATTGACATCGTTAAAAGCTTTTTTTCCTTCAATCCTGTCAGAAACAACCACAGAAAGTCTGTCATTATGCATAACTAAATGCTGTATTATTGTTAGAGTAGCAGCAGCCTCCCCCAGGTCCTAGCGCTCTCCAATTGATGTAAATGTTGAATTGTCATATGCGAGTGCACAGTTCACAAAGAAATTACAGAGAGCTTGATATATATATATATTTATTTTTTTTTACTTTGTCTTACAGTGCTTTAAAATGCTTTATTTTTTTTCACACAATGATTTTCATGCATGATGTCATATAAAGCAAAAAAAATGTATGTTTAATATTTAGTTTATTATTGTAAGATGCATGAAGAATATAATTCTATAATATCCATTTTGGCATGTCCACAGGTCTTGAGATTCAGTGTGAATACTTTAGCAGGACATACAAATAGGTCAAAAAAACACACCTAACTCACTGCAGAAATTTTATTGTCATATTCACTTCCTACTTCTTGTCTCTAAGGTTTTTAGAAAATGAAAATACACATCTGGCACTTGATATCTCACATGGACACACCACCTCGTTCTTCGCAGCAGAACCCCCTCTTTCAGATGGTTCCAACTGGTCATTTCTAGCATGTACACATCGAGAGATACGCTCTTTTGACAGGTGAGGGGCGCCCTAGGCGACCGCTTAGGTTGCCTATGCCTAGAAACGCCTCTGCATGAGCTGAATAAAGGCTTCCTTGTTGGATGAGCAGTGCAATAAGAATCGGCCTGCTTGGTGACGTGGTTGGATGAAACATGTAAGCGCCCTTCACTATCACGAACCTGCTGAGGGGGGTTGGGGAGCTGCTGACGTGGCAGGGTTAGTTGGGAAGTTGGACAAGACCAATTGGGAGGTAAGAGAAATTGTGAAAAATCCCCCCCCCCAAAAGAGGTTGCAAGAGCGTGACAATGCAAGGAAAGCATATTTGATTACTAACCACTTAAACTGGGGAACCAATTGCCTAGTTGGACCCTTGTGCTAATCCAAGAGCCAGATTCGAAACCTGGTCTCCCAGTGATGCAGCTGAATGCAAGGCAGTGACAACTACTTCATCATTCAAAGGGCCACAAAATAGCCTTTCAATTTGTTCCTTTTTGTGTTTGATTTGTTCCAATGTATCTAATAGTTCTCTTGGTTTTCTCATGGTTTGGTTGCTCTAATTGCATTATCTGTACTGGGCCTCTGTGTATTCTATTTGTGAACCAGTTGCAGCAGGCTCCGGGTTCATTTGGCACTAGATGAGGGATCTTACTCTCTTCCCCCATGTTATACCGGACTGCGATCCCAGATATTCAGTCATTGTGATATTCTGCTAGTCATTCTGACCATGCTGCTGATTATAATTTATAAATTACAGTTAATGAGAGATTTTAAAAAACATGGCAAGCGTCTGTGTTCTGTGCTGGTTGACGTTCCGTGGCGTTCCGGAGTTCTAATGGATTTCCTGGTATGGAATCTATTCTTCCCTCATTCTGCATGGCCCAGCAGGGGATCAGACTGGCTATTCCCAACCCCCCATACCACCCTGACGTCGTTCTATTCCCTCCCTCCCTCATTCCCTCCCTCTTTCCTTCCTCCCTCTCTCTTCCTTCCTCTTCATCATTTGACAGCCTGGGTTTGGTAAAGGAACATATGATTAAGTGTTTAAGTGGTAAATATGGGTTTGCACTGTGACCAAAGAAAGTAATTCAGATTGTTAATCGTTTTTAAAGAAATGTGTCTAATCTACTAACATTCCCTTTTGAACATCATTATGTGTTTCACAACAAGCCTCAGGTATTTTTTTATTTTTTAGTAGATTGTCCAATATTATAGTTTACTTTAGTGCAAAGTCTTGACCAACTGTCTTCATAAAGAATGAAACGAGGTATACAAAACAAAAGGTACATTTAAAACAACCATTTATCTCAGAAATTCTCCCAAATTGTGTTCTAAGGGAACTAATTTGAATACATTTATTATTATATGTCAACATATTTAGAGTTTTATGTACCATTAGGCTATACTAGTCTCTACATTGCACCTTCACATTTAATTGCTGTGGATTCATATGAGGATTCCTGTGTTCATAGAACATTCCAGGCCTTCCAGGTTTTACATACATTCCATAGCGATTGAAATTATATTCTAACGTTCACTGTTAGGGTTTGGGTTAAGGTTAGGCATGATATTACTAATAGTTAAAGTTAGACATGATGTTACTATAATGGTTAAGTTTAGGCGTGACATTACTGAGGTTAAGGTTAGGATTAAGGTTAGGGTTGATGTTACAAAAACATATTGCCTGTCTAGAGAAACACATGCCTCGTGCCAGAATGTAGAAAAAAACACAACATCTCCATCTGGAAGGAACACAGGGGTGAGAGTCACGAATTTATAGCCCATCCACCATCCCGGAACCCCGCCCCAGCAAACATTTATGCAAATAAACACTGAATACACACACAGTGACAGTCCTTCAAATGTTAATATTTCACTTAATTGCTACATTCATATTCCACATAATTTGGTTTTATAAATTAGTTCCCTCCAAATGTCATTCATAATATTTAGGGCTGATTTAAAAAAGCATTGTATGGACGTGTGTGTTTGCACGTGCATGTAGGTGTGTGCATGTGTGTTGGGGGGGTGCAAGAGAACACATGCAAATCAAACCTATCAACAGCTTGTGAGGAAGTGAGATGTCGCGTAAACAGAGTGTGCCGTTACCATGGTGCCCACTGTCACCTCAGAGATAGGGTGATAGAGCAGTTGAGAAGGGAAGAATACGACAAAGAATGAGAGTTTTGTATATTTAACAATGATAAAATAGACTAGCTAGGTAGTGAAAATCAAGCTCTGCATCCATATTCACAACAGAAAAGACTGAAATGAGTTTAACCCAAATTTTATTAACACTTTTCACATACACCTGGCATAACACTGTCAGACACATGACATAACACTGTTGCACACATGACATAGCAGTTTTTTAAGCACCATGCTTGACAGTGAGTGAGTTGTAGGGGAGTCTGGGCCTTGTGAGGAAACACCGTGATGAGGTTGGCTGCATGACAAAGGACAAAGTCTAAACGCATCAATAGAAACATATAAAAACATTTCTCTTCTTTTAGTCATCTCATTATTTGTGTTTCACATTTAGGGGCATGCTGTGTCAGTATGAATCATAGGCTTTAGATATTAAATATTTTCCTGTCAGGTCAGACATATTTCTCTGGAATGATCATGAATGCAAAATTGTTTTCCAATAAAAAATATGTATTTCACGTCATGTTCTCTGAGACCCAAGACTATGTATAACCTTGCTTGAACCCAGTTTGCACAATAGAAAGCAATAGTAAACAGCCCTGTTCAATCTGCTCAATCTGGGATTCTTCAATTAAGCTGTGTTCAACTATAGCTTTTTAATTCAAAGAATGGAATTTGTAGAACAAACACGGCTTGAACAGTTAATGTCCATTCTTGTCATTTTAGATCTGCGGGTTCTTAAGAACCACAGAGTAATCAGAGGAGAAATGACCTGCTCTACTTTAAAGCACCATTAGCTGCTGTCTCTGTCTGTCTGTCTGTCTGTCTGTCTGTCTGTCTGTCTGTCTGTCTGTCTGTCTGTCTGTCTGTCTGTCTGTCTGTCTGTCTGTCTGTCTGTCTGTCTGTCTGTCTGTCTGTCT
>JACXGM010000433.1:48762-62949 GCA_016801145.1 Umbra pygmaea | reverse complement strand
GTCTGAAAAACATTGATTTTTCTTTTCCCTTTTTTTCTCTCCTGCTTATTTTTCTCTCCACTTCTTTTCGCCTTCTCAGGTTCCACGTGCAGTACAAGAGGCCAGTCTAGAAAGTAATATATAAAAGAAAAATACAGAGAAACACAGACATAAAGAGAGATACAGAAACATACAAAGAAATGCAGAGAAAAAAATAGAGAAACAGAGAGATACACAGAAATAAAAAGACATACCGAAAAATATATACAATACAGAGAAATACATAGAAAAAAAGAGATACATAGAGATACAGAAAATTAGAGAAACATACAGGGAGATGCAGAAATACAAAAAAATACAGGGAGATACAGAACGAGTTTTCAACAGTGTTTGCTTTGATACAGTCATCTGTCTTCCTCTCCACTTCTACCTCCTCCTCTCTCGTCTTCTTCCACCTGCCTAATCCGTCTCTTCCTCTCCAGGTCTCTCTGTTTTTGGGTCTCCCTGTATTCTTCCTTTCTAAACTCATCTATCCCCTCCCTCACTCTTTTCCTCTCTGTCTTCCTCTCTCCCTTGGATCAATGCACCATTGATTTTCCTATCAATGGACATTAGTTTGGATCAGACCTCTGGTCTCAGTGCCCTGCCTCACACACACATGGTGCCTGTTGCCACGGGGACCCCAGATTTCATCACTCCTTCATTGTGGGCGGAGATCGGGGATGGACGGATGGACATAGTGATATGGACAAAAGCGAGACAAAGAGTGAGAGAGTAGAGCGAGAGATAAAGGCTGGTTGGATTGATGGGTGGGGGTTGGAGACAAAAAGAGATGGAGAGATCGATGAAAAAAAATGAGGAAATAGAATCAGACAGAAAATAAATGTCTCCAGGAAGAAACATGTTGCTTTATGCTACCTGTTTGATGTATAAAGCATGTTAAGTTCTGTTCTTGTGAACGGAAGATGAGGGGTGAACACTGGGCCACGTGGGTACTGACGAAAAGGCTATAATAGTATATTTTATCTCAGATAGCCACACACACTCATACACACACCAGTTAGGCAAGTAAATAAAATGTAGTTTGTTCTATTCGCCAAGCTGACACGGTGGATAATTTCTGTTTTTCTTTTCCTGAGCAAGACAGGTATTGCTCCCAGGTCATTGCTATGAATAACATTGTGTTCTTAGCATACTTTCTATATACAGTAACAGTTAGAAACAAAAAACACACGTTACCCTGTCCCACTGATCTGTGATGAGAGGCATGCCGGTTAGAGAGAATGCCAGACACACGTGCTCTACTCTTTTGTGACTGAGAGTGTATTCACTCTTCAACCTCATGCTAGAATCTAGAAAGACAATTTCTAACATCTACTATATTTACATCATCCTTTGACATCTCAACAAAGATTTTCATTTTGAATTACCATGTTTGAGTTTAGCCCAGTCTATATGGGTAAAAGCATAAAATGTGTTTTTCTCATCCTTACTGTAAGTCACACTGGGTAAGATTGTTTGCTAAATGACTCAAATGTAAATGTAAAACATACAACATTCAAAATATTTTTCCAGGCCTGTCAGGAGCAGTAGATCTTTTCTGAAAAAATAAAACCACAAATACTAATGTGTACATCAGACTCCAGAATATGAAGCACGTCCACTACTATTCAACAAGGATTTAAATGTTGGTCCTGGGTTTAAATGTTGGTCCTGGGTTTAAATGTTAGTCCTGGGTTTAGATGTTAGTGTTATCCTTTTGAACAGATCTCTACATATTTTACCTCTAAACACCAAACTCAAATTATATTTCACAAAATGTTGTACAAGATAATAAATATATTCTAATAGAATTCTAATAATTCTAAAAATTATTTCACAACAGAAAAATATAAATAAATATTCTGATACTTCCATCTGCATTTGAAAAATAAAACAAAACTGAATTGAAATGTATCAGATGAACACACACACACACACACACTCGCCCACAGGCAGCAGCAGAGTCTTGGGGAACAGAACAAAGAAACATCCTCTTTCAGAGCACATGTATGAAAGTTGATCCTCTGCTAAGCCCCCCTGCAAGAGGAACCTGAGAGGCCCCAGGGCCGTCCTTTACCCTGCCTGATTGGAAAAGAGCTTTAATTTGGCCAGTGGTGGATGCCCGCCTGAGAGGGAGAGCCAGGGGAAGCATGCTCACTCTTTCACTCTCTGCCTCGTACTACAGCCTGTGGCACAAACAAGAAAATGGGAGACACGAAGGGAGAGTGGTCAATTAAAGAGGGTGGATAAATTGCTTTGGAATTCACCAAAAACAATAATAGCAAAACAACCACAATTACTGTAGTAATGTATTCGTAATTCTAGATTCGTAATTATGCATGCAGTCATTTTAACTGTAGCATTGCCTACCTTTCCAATAAATGTTATCTGCCACGAAGTTAAGAGAGTTTTTCAATGTTTCAATAATCTTAAAATTCCTATATGTAGGCCTTTTTGACTGTAAGTGTCACTACTAAATATCACACATGACAAAACCTTGGAGATATAATATTTTTTATTACCTGCAACTGGAAAGAACCAAAGATGGATGTTTTATGAATTACGATCTAATTTTAAATGTATCATTATTTAACCAGGTCACTTGTTTAAGAACCAATTCCTATTTATGACAAAGACCTGTGGGAATGTGAGATCTATTAAAAATCAATAGTAAGAGCTTATATAAATACATGTCACTGAACATGCAGCCATTAGCATGATTTAAATGTACAGATAATTTCCCAATTGTGCTTACATACCATTAGTAATGTTTATTTGAAAAAAATTACTATCTTAGGTTTTGGTCAAAATAAAGTGCCCACTTGAAGTTTCAGGTTCTGTACGGTAAACGCAAACCGAATCAGTTGTGTAGAGAATATTTAAGAGCCTGGACCAAAGTACCAGTTTTGTTTCTTCCAAGCATTTTACTCAGAGATCAATAGAACTAACCCAACCCCCCCCCACATTTCATATATGTTTCATTCACATGACAGATGACACTAGCAAAATAGTTTCTTATCCAGACAAATGAGTGAGATGAGTTGTTACTCTGACAATAGCAAAATGGACATCAATAAATACAAAACTGGTTTTGAACGCAAACCATATCTCAGGCCAACGGCAAGGTGGGCTAGTGGTTAGGGGACCTGATTGGTTCTTTTAAGGCCTCTGGTTCAATCCCCCAACTGCCAAGGTGAAAGTCTTTTCATTTTCTTAGCTGGATAGTTAACCCTTATTGCTTCTAGATCGTTGCTACAAATGACAGTTGATTCTCAGTCTACTTGCCTGGTTAAATAATGGGTAAAATACTAAATGTACAATATTTGGAGGAATTTTACTTATATGCTACAGTAGGCTAGTTAAGAGACTTCAGTGGCAGTACACATGATGAAGATGAATGCTAGATTATCTGTCACATACCAAGATATGTTCCTTCGAAAAACAAATCTGCTATTCATTCAATTATAGAGATACATTTGTTGGAATTAATCAAACAGATCTCTTTCTGTAACATTTGTGTTCAAAAGTTTTCCAAAGCCAAAACATTCTATTGATTATATCTTAGCCTACTGTAGGCCTACACTCAATCAAAAAAGGGTTCTTAATTTGTTCACTTTTATGATTTCTAGAATAATCCTTTTCGGTTCAAATGAGAACCATTTTCAGTGACACTGGAACCCTTTTCGGATCCAGAACCTTCAGGGGAAAAGATTCTAGGAGCATATGTATTGTTCTATATGTAACCAAACAGGGTTCTCACTGGCACTAAAATCTTTATGAAAATGGTTCCCCTATGTGGACATATAAAGAACCTTTTTAGATAATTTTTTAAGAGTGTATGGTCATAATGAAACAAGAATGTCTATATTTGGCATGTGTGCTGCCCAAATTCTGCCCTGTCATTAAGTAAATTAAAAAAACAGCACTAATCCTCCTTTTTACCAACTTTTATTTCATTTTAATGAGTTTTAAATAAATGCACAGTACATGCTGTACAAAGTGCACAATATCTCGGCAATATACATTTTTCGGTGTCCTTAGCTCTTTTATAGCCCGTTCATTTTGATTGTCGTTACTGTGGCCTTGCCTCCTCGCAGAAACACTTAGCGAGAAATACATCCTCTGAAGTAGGTCTACCTCCTGTCAACCGGTTCTGTTTCCTGTCACACTGCTTGCTAAACTAGGAAATCAGCCAGCACCCACATGATTTGACAAGATTGCTTCTTCTGCTATAACAACCTCAATTACTTTGCAGTCAGTTGATCCGCCACAAGGAGTCGCTAGAACACAATGTGGCAAGGTACCCCGATCCAAATATCATTCTCCTGACCCAATTTACATGGCTCTTTGGAGGCCTCCTGTGCACAATCAGTAGGCCAGCTCCAAGTAATGAACCCAGCTCAACTCCAGTTCTTTAGACTGCTGCACAACTCTGGAAGCTTCTATTACCTGTTACTTTTAACATGTATAGCCTATTACTAGCCACAAATTAATGTTTGGGATATTTCAATTATTAAATATATTTTTACATTTTATTTAATTAACAATGTATTAAGATTGCAGCAATAATGTAATAATAGCAACTGTACATCAACCATCGTTTTATTTAATATGAATGTATTCATTTTCAGAGGGAATGAGTGTATCCATCGCCTATAGGCCTACTCTAATGCTGAATACTAACAACGTTGTTAATTATGATGGTGTTAATCAACGGTTATTTAGTTTAAGATTACCAAATAGGTATGCTAGGTAACGTGAAGAAATGTCTGTCTGATTTCAATTGAACGCAAATCCCATTGTTAAATTTGATCGGACTCGTATCACTACCCTATAATTACCAATTCTATATCATGCCACTGTTTCTTTTTTAAAACGAGAGTGCAAGACAGCGTATTCTTACCCCAATGTCAGGAGGGTAGTCGCCTAGGCTTCACACCACCCGGCGTTCATTTTGGCCAACAGCCCCAGTCAGACCAAGTCAGAGCCCGCAGTGGGAACATGCACCACGCCGGGGGCAAAAATTGCCCGAGGGAGGTTATGGCTGAAACACACACACACACACACACACACACACACACACACACACATATCAGAGTATGAATTGTGTGAATTGATGGACGAATAAATTAATTCATTAATTCATTCAATAATTCGGTAATTCGTTCAATTGATAAATGCATTGATTAATTACATGAGATGAAAAATGTAATTATTTTTAAATTATTAAAAGGAAGAACGCCTAGCATTTAAAATCACAGAGAATGCCAAGGAAAAGCAACTGTTGATTTTGGAAAATGCTGTAAATTGCCGCCATATGTAATTTAGAAATATCGGTCTTAAGAAACTTAAGAAATGTATTAACACTTCATACTAAATATAAGTAGGCCTGATCGTGATTTATTTATACTAAACTTTTGCTTATTGTTTTGTATATTTCTACTTGTTTAAACAATGCTTCTGACCTGATCAGCTATTCTTAAACATTAAAGAGTCTAAATGTAAATAGGTGGAACAAATGGCCAGAAATAGTTTTGGGAATCCGTAAATAATAAGCAACTCTCCTAGCCCATCTGCTCCACCCGCTTCCCGGTGTATAGCTACCGGGGCAGCACGTGTGACAGATATTATGGCAACGTGCGCTGCGGCTGTAAATTATTGAAGTATTGCGGTTGATAGGGTTGTGTCAACTCTGATAACTTTTAGGCAGCAAAGCTTATTTATCGCAGTACTGGTTTTATTTTATATAATGTTGTATACCAATGCTGGCCTATTTTTTGCAGAGGGGAATGTTTTGTATCCTGGCCGGAAAGCTACCCGGATTTTACAAGGAAGTCGGTTCGCACAAGGGCGATGCAGCCAGCGGATAGAGCCGGACAGAGAGCTGCTTTTCCCCAGTTAGACTGAGGAAAAAACGTGCGCAAAAAAGAAGAGACCGAAAACAAAAGGTTGCTTTGTAGGGCAAAATATTCAAATGGATATGGTGCATCTTTAACTTTACACCATTAAAACTAACATTTGAATTAATGAGATAAACAAAACTCTAGCCATAGGTGGAGTGTATATAGCCTATTATATATGACACCTATATATTAGGCCTATTATATTATCAATATGCAAAAAGACACCGTAATACTAATATACATAAAAGCCTGTTCGGTTTATTGATTTAATGACTCGATCAGGAGGCCTATTAATAATAATAATAATAATAATAATAATAATAATAATAATTGGGAAATTGTGCAGCTTGTCCCCTTGGAAACACCGGCTTGTTGTTGTTTTATTTATTACAGTTGTTTTACAATCGTTTTGTTATATTCATAATTTGATAATTAACTCATTGTTTATACTGAGAGAATTTCATGTTTTAAGAATGTTATCAATTCTATATGTAGGCTATCGTTGTAGAACAGGTAGACTATCAATAACGTAATGTCACCGTCCTCGTAGTCCTAGATATTCTGCCACAGCCAATAAGTGCAGAATTGTTGGGAAACTATATTTTTGTTTCTCAAGCGCTGGACTACATAGGTACGCCTACTGCTAATTCATCCGTCGGCCAGTCCAGTCCGTTTTCCCCTCCACTCTTCGATTTGTTCACCTCTATTGATTTGCCATACAAGCTCAGTCGGGAGTGGGGGGTGGGGCTATCCTCACTCAAACCACACTACTGCCACCCAGCGGCCAATGGTGTGTGTGTGGCTCGTGGAGGGGGGGTTCTTTGTTCACAGCAATTGATGTACATCCTACAGAGTATATGGATGTGTAAGTAGATATAGCATCCTAATGTTATATATACATAAATACATACTATTGAAAATTTTAAGACAACATCTGATTATGTCGTGCTGCAGATATTCCCCTTGTTTCCACTACGCATGCGACTTTTTGTAGTTTTTACCAGAAC
Source organism: Umbra pygmaea (assembly GCA_016801145.1). NCBI lineage: Eukaryota > Metazoa > Chordata > Actinopteri > Esociformes > Umbridae > Umbra > Umbra pygmaea. The sequence continues at coordinate 56,018 of JACXGM010000433.1, read as the reverse complement.
AATGGAGACGGAAGCATAATTTCTTAAGACTTCTGGTGTAATTTACCTAATTTAATTAGGTCTAGATATGGTAATGAGATAGCCTCCTTAACGAGGAAACGGTAATTACGTTTCTAAATCCCATAGGGCATTTATTTCTTCACGATAAAATGAGCGAGACATCTAACATGATTAATCATCCTTCACTAAAATGAAATAAATATCAATTCCTTTCGGTCTGTCAGCAGATATCAAATGGCTACTCGAATGATAATGATATATAATTTGGCTTAAATGTCATTCACCATGAACAATTATATAATAGAGCAATCTTTCAAACCGAAAATGATTGCGTTTCGGGAGCCTACACGCAAATCATAGCTCACACAGTCAAACACATGACAGACACATAGACACACACAAAATGGGCAAAAAACAAGATAAGGTAACACCATATTTTATCGTTCTACAGAGACGCCCAAATGAAAATTTCGCGTGCTATACACGTTAATGTGGAACGGTTAGTCATCACTCCTAAACTCTTACAGGGAACAGTTAAGGTTATGCAACACTCTAGTGTAGTTAAGGTTAATGCATGCTACGTAAGGGTTTAGGTAAGGGTTAAGGTTAGGCATGACGTTACTGAGGTTAAGGTTCGGTATGACATTGTTGAATTTAAGGTTAGGGTTAACATGCAAAAACATTACACAAATGTGTATCACACGCTTGAATGGAGAAAATAACAATGCTTCAATGTGGATTCTAACCACACTCTGCACTTCCATTATCTCCGACCACTGCCCAGCAAACAATCACCATATTTAACACCAGTCTGATCTCACTGTGTGCATATAACCAACCTACATATTAGCAATTTTTGTAGTTTCGTCAGTAACTTACTGTAATTACTACAGTATCATACTGTAAATAATAAATACAGTTAATTGAAATAACTAGTAATTTCTGCAATAGTATGTGCCTGCAGGACCAGAGACTGCAGTTTCAGGACCGCAGGTCTAGGACCGCAGTTTCAGGACCCTAGTTTTTTGTGTTGACGCTTGAAACTGACACATTAATAACCAGGAGTCTATAGAATTTTACTAATTTAGAGGTTTTTGTTAATTTAAATAAATGTTATATAAAAGAACGATAGACAGTCAATTGATGTTCACAACGGATTAAAATATCCAGATAATCAGTTGGGCTTCACTCTTCGCTCAGTAGCATGTAAATATATTTTAGATGGGCTTAACAGCAATGTTTCAGATTGGTTAAGATTAGGGTAAGGGTTTGGGTAAGGGTTATGGTTAATGTATGGTTAAACTATATTTATGGCTAAACTTGTAAAAATCGTATTTTACATGGCCTTAACAGCAAGGTTTTAGAGTGGTTAAGGTTAGAGTAAGGGTTTTGGTAAGGCTTATGGATCTAATGACAGAAAGTAAAAAATCCAGCTAGACACAAAAAACTAGGGTCCTGAAACTGCAGCCTCCGGTACTGCAGGCAGATGCTACTCAATTTCTGTAGTTTTAGCAGTACTGTAATTTCAACAGTGTACTATTTTAAATAGGCTACTGCTGTGTATTGCATTGTATTGTGGACCTACAGTATATTCAATAGGCAGAATCAAATGGCTTTGATATGTATTTTGGAGGTAACTGTCAAAAGTATGAGTTCACTATTTCTTACAGTTGTTGAAAGGTCTAAATGGAAGCAAACTACATGCTCTAAACCAAGAAGTCAATTTAGTTTTTCACTGTTAATTATCAAGTTCAATTCAGGTGTGAATGTTAGGTAAACACAACTGATGTTACAAACCCCAGTGTTTTTGATAATAGCTTGTGTTAATTGTGAGACTGATTTTATCATTCACAAGAGAATCATCACCATTTCCCAGAATGCTTTGCTTGCAAGTGGACTTTGCTTTGTTAGCAACTTGTCTTGTTATCGTTTGACTTTAATTTACTACTTTATGTGATAATATAAAATGTGTTTAATAATCTTACATTTCCAACCCAATCCAATCTGTAGGCATAAAAATCTGTAAGGATATAGTCCAACCATTACTGGGGTGGTTGTTCCATTTGACATAGTTTAGTTAGTCTTGGTCAGGCACCATTTAAACATTGCAATCATTCCAGATGCAGAATATGGGTGTAAAAAATAGTACATTTCTTAAAACATCAAAAATCTGCTTATTGTAACTTGGTGTGGTAAATATGTCCAACCTTTAAGATCATAATTCAGAAGGTGAATTCTTGTTATGAAAAGTATGAATTATTTTAGCAAGTCACTTGTCAAAAGCATCAACATTGTTAGTCATTGAGTGCAGCAACTATACTACAAGCACTGTCACTACTAGCACACTTATGGTTGGGTATCCCTCACATTTACTTAAAAGGCATGCTGAGATATATTCAAATAATATTTATATATGATAGAATACAGTAACAGACTTGGTACTGTAAAATGGATTACAGTAATGATCTTGGTTTTGTAAATTAGAATACGTAAGTGTTGTAGTTCCCTTACTGTGAATCAAATTACAGTAAGGGAAATGTTACTGTACATTACAATACAGTAAATAACTTGCTACTGTAAATTGGATTACAGTTACATTTGGTGTACTGTAAAATCAATTACATAATTGTACACTGTAAAAAGTATTTTCTGTTATTGTCTTGAAGGAAATGTCCGTAAAATAACAGGAAAAAGTACTGGTAATTTTTTGACAGTACTTTCTACTGTTTTTTCACAGATATTTTTAACAGTGTACTGTAAATCCAAATTACAGCATTACTGGCCAATTGCTGCCAGTAAATTACTGTAAAATTTACATATTTTTTACAGAGCAATCTCACCTCTATGCGTATTGATAACACAAAATTACACTTTACATTTTTGTGTTATTTATACGCCTAATACAATTTTCATGTGCGATAGAGACGCCATGGCCTTATATTGGGAAGGGTTATGGTTAGGCAACACTTTACAGCAGAGGTGTCCAAACCCTCCCACGGAGGGCCTAGTGTATGCTGGTTTTTAGTCTTTCCCTTCAATTTGAGCCAAATTAAGACCTAGACTGTCAGGTGAGGGGAGATCCTAACCGATTAGTGAGCTACTCCATCAGCCTTGTACAAGGTAAAAACGGACACCTGCATACACTAGGCCCTCCATGGAAGGGTCCCTGCTAAACAGGGAATGGTTAGGAAACACTACAGTGTGGTTAAGTTTAGGGTAAAGTTTAGGTGAATGGTTAATGATTTTGAATGATTTTGGTGTATCTATAACACAAATTTTTTTGGCGTATGTCACCATATGGCACCGTAATGCAGACACACTTGTACACCGCAATCAACATTGTAATCAATCTTCAGCATCTGCATACCACTGTCCTCCTCCAGCAAGGTGACTGGCAGGAGCTTTTACAGTTTAGTATTTATTGACAATAATTTATGTGATGAAATCTACCTACTGAGCTGTCAAAGCTTTTCTTGCAATCCCATAAACCCATAGGTGAAAGCGACATATTGGCTCCTTCTCGGTGGTACATCAACTTCCAGTTCTGGTGCTGTACGGCCACAGGGTGAGCATCCGGTTTGGCAAAGTGATGCAAATGAGGAAGTGCCTTAAACCTGCATTCTATCTGAATATCCGCTGGGGGCGATACGTCTGGTTGCAAAAGAGCTCGGTTTCTGTAATAGTCTATGAGAATGAGAGACACACCTCACTTGATTATTACCTCAGTAAACATTTACGTGAGTATATGGTTTCAATCGCTAGATTTAAGCCTTCTGCAATATATAATGACGTTAATGTTTTTAATTATGCTCTTGTTGATTTTAAAATCGTCGATAAAGCAAAGGGCCGTTTAGGGCGTGGCTATGGCGTTCAGTTGTACGACAAGACACTCATATTAGTTGGCAGTTCAGTTTTTCCGGTAAGTAACGTTACATTTTGTTTTACATTTTGTTTTAATACTGTTTTTGTTAGCATTCCAATTAATATCAGTTAGCAAGCTAGATGACTCCTCCCTCTCATCTAAAATCATCACATCTGCAACCAAGATGTCTGCGCCCGTAACGGCAAATTCGATGACCCAAATCCGATCTTCACAAGAATGGGTGACATCACACCTGTAACATCCAGTGATATATACAATCTATGCGTACAGCAAAGCATTGCACAAGTTGGATAATTTCAACTCTTGCGGCACACCTGCCGCACCGCATCCACATTTTGTCGGATCCGGTAGATTTGCTTGCTATTGAAATGAATCAACTTCCGCCGAAACGCAACCAGTTTGCCGTGCCTGGTGTGATTCCAGCATTAGTCAGATCATCTACGGGAGGATTACGTTCACCAACTATACTTCCGTGATTGAATTTACAGCTGCCCGATCTGCACACAAATGATTTTGTCCTGTCAGGGCTGGTGGTAAAAGAGGCATGCAGCTTAATCCTCACTTTTTCATAATATTGTCAATGGCACAAAAAGGTCTGCTCCGCTGTACAGCACTTAAACATCTGATGATCAGTATGGTGAAGAAAGGTCTACAGAAGCACCAAGATCTTCTGGACACATTTTGTGTATTTGGGCCCTGACAGGAAATCTCAGTAAAGAACAGAAATCTTGAGCTGACATAATGTATATTGTCCTCTATGGAGATAAACAACAACAAAAAAAGGAATGCTACCCTGCCCTTATCTCGATCTCCCGAAGGTCTGGTGGAGCTCTGATTCAAATGTGTTCATCCCATATAAATCACCTACTGTAGGCCTATATCTATTGACTCAATCTACTAGAAATACTCAGTGTTGGGTAAAGTAGCTTGTACAGTTAGTCCAGTTACTTGCTGAGTTCACAAAGTTTGGGAAGTCCCTAATTAGGACAAATTGATCAGGTAAATTGAGTTAATATCTTACTGGTGACAATGATTGATATTTTCTTTACTCTTTCTATTTGTTTTATAGGTTAGTTTTAAGATACGAACTCCGTTTACCTGATAATTTTTGTCTTACTTAGGGACTTCCCAAAACTTGTGAACTCAACATGTAACTGGAACATGTAACTGGAATCATTTAACTACGCAAGTTGACTAAGAGCTAAGAACCATATCCTATTAGCAAAACCAGGGTTTCACTATTGGTAATATTAATGAAACTATTGGTTTTATTACAAGGTTTCACCTTGGCACTCATTGTTTCAAACTAGGGTCCTTACCGACTCAAGTCAGATGCCTTAATCACTTGGCCTCCTTGTCCCAACATACAGTAAGTGTCTGTTTTTCTACCTCTGCTTTTGGGAATACATTTTTTTTAACATTTCAGAATACAATTTTCATGCAGTTCACTGCGTGCGTTAACAGCAATAAAGTACACAGTGAATATGGAGCGATCCATTGCAGTTTTGCTCTCCGCTAAACTTAAACAATGACATCATGGTAGCCATGGTATTGTTCACCGCTTTTCAGCATGGGGCAAATTGGTAATGGGCTGCCAAGAGGGGAAGAGGGTTTAGTCGGATGGGTTTAGCCTACCTTGTCATGTCTCTAGCGTCAATTGTGGTTTAGTTGATGAATGTGTAGCCTTCAATGCCTGTTTCATCCTGACCTTGCTTTGTAATTACAAATGGGACAAGGTGAAACTAAGGGAAATTGAACATGGATACTAATAAGTAGGAAGATATAGTCTATATATAAATACAAATAAAATTATGAAAAAAGTTACTTGGCAAAGTCACTATATTGGTTGCTTCCACAAGTCCAAAATGGTGTGGAAGATGTGCAGGAAGATATGCCCTGTGTGCTATAGACCGGTGCAATAGGTTACCGTGCCCTGAACAGGGAGTATACAGCGGCAAAATACTCCACCATTGTGACTTAACCAAAATTAGCCAAAACTGCCTATGTTTACCAAGGAGCAAGGCCTTGCTTTCAAGAGATACCGCCAGAGGTGGAAACGGGAGCTACACTTTTTACAACATTAGAGTTTATTTCCCACTGATCAGACAAAACAAGTAAAACATTGATACACTCCAGTAGATATCTGGTCAAATACAGCAATGTGCAAGAACAGCAGCAGCAGGACATTCAGTGGAGCACCAACGGCATTGTAACAGTCCTAGTCTTTACACCGCGTTCCAAATTATTATGCAAATTGTAATTATGTCATAAACGTTAAATATTTGGTTTTTCAATCAAACTCATGGACGGTATTATGTCTCCAGGCTCTTTGGATCACTGAAATCAATCTCAGACACCTGTGATAATTAGTTTGCCACGTGAGCCCAATTAAAGGAAAACTACTGAAGAAGGATGTTCCACATTATTAAGCAGGCCACAGAATTGAAGCAGTGGCCTGCATAAAGTGTCAAGTAGTGCAATGCCTTGGACAAAGTATAAAAACATTAGATATTTCACGAAAACAGAAGCGTGATCATCATATTTTGAAGAGATTTGTGGCTGACTCAGAGCACAGAGGGTTTGTGCAGATAAAGGCATAATGAGGAAGGTTACTGCCAGACAAATTCATCAGATTAAGAGAGCAGCTGCAAAAACGTCATTACAAATCAGCAAACGGGTATTTGAAGCTGCTGGTGCCTCTGGAGTTCCACAAACCTCAAGGTGTAGGATTCTCCAGAGGCTTGCAGTATTTGGCCACCCCTAACCAATGCTCACAAGCAGAAACGGTTGCACTAAAAAAAAAACACCTTAGACCCAGAGGACTTTGCCAACTACAGGCCCATCTCCAACCTTCCATTCCTTTCCAAGGTGCTGGAAAAAGTTGTTGCCGCACAGCTTCAGGACCACCTAAAACAAAACAACCTGTTTGAGAAATTTCTGTCTGGTTTTTGCCCTGGCCACAGCACAGAAACAGCCTTGGTCAGGGTCACAAATGATCTGCTGATGACTGCAGATGCTGGCTCTTCATCCCTTCTCATCCTCCTAGACTTGACTGCAGCATTTGACACTGTAGACCACAACATCCTCCTTCACAATCTACACTCCGCTGTCAGTCTTTCTGACTCTGTCCTTGAGTGGTTCTCATCATACCTCACTGGGAGAACTGAGCATGTTGCCTTGGGAGAGGCTAAATCCCTGACACACAACGTCACCTGCGGTGTCCCTCAAGGCTCAGTGCTCGGCCCCACCCTGTTTATTCTATACATGCTCCCCCTTGGTCATGTCATCAGACGGCACGGAATTTCATTCCATTGCTATGCTGATGACACCCAACTCTACCTCAGGACAAACCCTACCCCCTCTGCTCCCTTGC
>JACXGM010000433.1:0-48662 GCA_016801145.1 Umbra pygmaea | reverse complement strand
TCAGCTAAACAGCTTCAAGACTGAAGCCATTTTAGTCGGCACTCCACACCAGGTTCGCTCATCTGACATTACCAGCATCACCTTCTCTGGCCAAGATATTCAACTATCAACATCAGTCACCAACCTGGGTGTTAAAATGGATTGTCATCTGACCTTTGAGACCTACATTAAACATCTCTGCAAGACCTCCTTCTTCCACCTCCGGAACAATGCCAAACTCCGTCCCACACTCACTCCTGCAGATTCAGAAAAGCTTGTCCACGCTTTTGTCTCCTCCAGGCTGGATTACTGCAACGCGCTCCTCACCGGGATCCCTGAGAAAAGCCTTCGGAAGCTGCAGTACATACAGAACAGTGCTGCTAGAATCCTGTTGAGGGTGCGCAAACAGGACCACATCACCCCCATCCTCAAATCACTCCACTGGCTTCCTGTCTCATTCAGGATTGAGTACAAGATCTCCCTCCTCACCCACCAGTCCATCCATGGTGAAGCCCCCTCCTACCTCAAAGAACTCCTCACCCCACAGACCTCCACACATACCCTCCGCTCTGCCTCAATGTATCTCCTGAAACCACCCAGGACCAAGCTCCGTACAATGGGAGATCGAGCTTTCTGCTCAGCTGCTCCCAGTCTGTGGAATTCTCTAGCTGCCCAACTGAGGACATCACAGACTGTGGATGCTTTTAAACGTGGCCTTAAAACCCACCTTTTTAGGAGAGCTTTTGATTGAACTCCAGCCCTTTTTCCTGTTTGCTTTTGTTTTTATTTCTTTTATTTTATTTTAGCACTTACCAGTTTTATCATGTAGCACTTTGGGATTCGCTAGAATATAAAGTGCGTTACAAATTAAATGTATTATTATTATTCACTAGGCCCGGAAATACACCAAGACACATTTTCAAACAGTCTTGTTTACTGATGAGTGCCATGCAACCCTGGATGGTCCAGATGGATGGTTGGTGGATGGCCATTATGTCCCAATAAGGCTGCGGTGTCTGCAAGGAGGTGGCGGAGTCATGTTTTGGGATGGAATCATAGTAGGCCCCTTTAAGGTCCCTGAAGGTGTGAAAATGACCATGGCAAAGTATATAGTTTCTGACTGATCACTTTCTTCCATGGTGCAAAATAAAGAAGTACTGTGCCTTCTGTAGCAAAATCATCTTCATGCATGACAATGCATCATCTCATGCTGCAAAGAATACCTCTGTGTCATTGGCATAAAAGGAGAGAAACTCATGGTGTGGCCCCCTTCCTCCCCTGACCTCAACCCTTTTGAGAACCTTTGGAGCATCCTCATGCAAAAGATTTATGAGGGTGGGAGGCAGTTTGCATGAAAACAGCAGCTCTGGGAGACTAAATATGACCTCAACAAATGACTTTTTTCAATTCTTTACAACCTATAAAACAGTGGATTTTAAGTTTTTAATATTGTTTTCATTGGGTGGTTTGTTCAATGAAATTCAACTTATACCCTAATGTTTGATGACTTGAAATTTATACTGACTGTCATTTGCATCGACTATTTAGGTACATCAGTGTAAAATATAATTTGCATAATAATTTGGAATGCGGTGCAAAAAAATGTTGTTAGGTATTTCTTCTATGTAATCTTTCTTATTTTCAATGTGTATGACAATCTAAACAAAAGTTTCCCAAATGTAAAGCAAATAAAGCTTTAAATTGAATCTGAAAACGTTCAAGAGATTGACATGTTTTCAGCATCAGAGCTATATCCAAATCTCCTACACAGGTCTACTTTCACTGGATGACATTAGAAGATGTAAAAATAGAAACAGTAAGCCTTTAAGTTAATAGGACATTAGACCTACTACTTCAGCCAGTAAGGTTTCTTCCGAAGTCTACTTAACTTCACATCGAATTGAAGTGAGCAATGACTGTGCATGGCTTCCCCATGTAGCATATCTGGTGTGTTGTTAGGCCATGTTATCGCATCAACGCCATCAGAATATGATTAAGGGTAGGTCACCGACCCGGGGCAAGACACGCCCCCTCCCTCAGTCTGGTGTCTCGCGACTAACTGAATGCACTAATAACTCTAGAATTACAACGACCCTGAATCTGTATCCCATTATCAAATAAATAAATTCAAATGTATAGAATACATTAAAATACTTTTATTAACATAAACATTTTAATATGTTTATAATATGTTTTTTGTAACAAATTTATTCCCATCACTATGGTTAGTAGCCTAAGCTTCATACCATGTACAAGCTTCATAAAGCAATATCATACCGAAAGTTTCTATTTAGATGACAAGATCACGATGAGTGTAATATCTATTGTAAAGACCATGAAAACACATACGTTTGGTATAGTCCTTTAACAACACATTTACAATTATATCTTTCCATTAACGTTTTCCCTTACAACCAGACTCACTGTAAAATTTGGGATAATGTGATAATTTGCATTTAATTTACTTTTAATAATATTAATGTGTACGTGCTAAAGGGAATGCTCTATATCATTTTAAATAAATAATAATTGATTAATATTAAAGAAATTCACTAATTACACAGGTCAGTGTCCCAATCCACAATCTATCATTTGGTCATCTTACATTTTATTCATCTAACATGTTATCCAGGTCCACATACATAAGCGAAAATATATGTTTTTCTCCCAAGACTTACAAGACCCTAGCAACAGCAGTTTAAAAGATATAAATACTTTTCACTGAATAATATATATATGTAGGCTACATACCCAGATTAGCCGTACTAATCATATGCACATATCCCTGCTCTCATTTTATGCGGCAGTTTTTAATTGTTGTCAGTTAAAATGTACTACACAGCATTTGAACCAAAAGGTGTTCTCAATGGTATCAAAAGAGTTCTAAAATGTTGGTATTTATTAAAAGAGGTCTTAACATTTGCTTGACTAAGTCCTCGTTTATGAAAAATACAAAAACAACACAGCAAATATATAGCAAATCAGCAACTTCTTAACGTGTGAACCTGGGATTTAAACATATGCTAATTCAGATTTAGACAAAAACATTCATTATAACATTTATCAACTGATAACTTTTTTATTCGAGATCTTCTAAGCAGTTTTAAATAACACAATTAATACAATGTGTATTGCTCTTTGTAATTTAGCCTACATTGATATTTTGTCCAGAAATATTGTCGGTAAGAAGAAAGCTTATGTATTCCGTTTGGAGATCCCCTGTGAAAGTTTGTCAGGCAAACTGAAAACCAAAAATGTTTCTCTTTGAAAATCATTAACTTAGGGGCTTGGTAACTGCTTATCGGAAGTCGGGTTTAGCTACGATATTGAGTGTTTGTAATAAAGATTTTTTGCATTTTTCACCACTGACTGTCGACTGGGGTCATGACTACGGCCCAGATATAGATTAATGTGAGCTCTTGGTTGTTTAATGTTTTAACTGAATGCAGAGGACAAAAAAAGGTCTAACAGATGAAATGGTAGAAACGAAATACCTACAGTGTCATAACCTGTTTTTGCTGAGATGTGTGTCGGAAGTTATTAAAAGAATATAATAAAACACTAACACATAGCAATCTGTGTTATTGCCCTATAACTAGACATTTAAAATCAAAACTTTAGCATATTCGCTTATTTGCAAATAAAATATGTTAAAAGTTTAAAGAGACCTTGAACTACAATTGCACGATGAGTCTTCAAAGTTCGATCTAGATCAGCGCAAGGTTATCCATCTCCGGCTGTGATCCAATCCCATCAAAATGCATACTGCTAGGTGTCCACTGGAGCTAATAGCCTACCATTCTCGTTGTCCGCTTTTCCAGATAAAATACCTCAAATGCAACTGTTTCCCCTTCCTCAGGAGGAAACAATGTTCTCTGTTTTGGCAAACAGACTAGTCATAATATGCAAACCAATTTAAGTGCAGGTCAATTTTGTTAGGGGTAGGCGCTGTGTAGGCTACAATCTGACTTATTTCAGGTTGTATCTAGCAAATAATTTAAAATGATGCAGCAGAAGATGGAGCGCTATTCTGCAGCCCTAGTCCCAACTGCCTAGACATCGTCCACTTAAAAACAAACATTGCATATCATATTAATTGATTGTGTTGTCATTTCACATGTGTTAGAGGTTTTCACTATATGGCGAGTCCTCTTGAGTGAATGCTGTTAAGCTGTTCTCTTTTCTGCTCTGCATTGGAGAGTCAGCTGATGCATCACGTGATCTTGCTCATTCCCCTTTCAAAATGGAGTTGTCAGAGTCCGTGCAGAATGGACTGCAGTCTTTAGCAGACCCTGTGATTTTCGACCTTAAAACATTTTCAGTGTTGATAGACGTGGCCTTTCGCAGTTTGCTGTCCGCCCATGCAGACTCTAGTGTCCTCGGTAAGCCTGCTCTCAATCTCCGGTCGCATTTTGTTTGTGTTTCTACAGCTTCCGGTTTCTTTACAGCTTGACATGAAGGCTAGTAATAAAAATATTAGGACCTACGCGACAATGTAACACCCAACGATCTGAATTTTATCGAATGTAACAATGTTTGCAACCTTAAGTGAATGTATATTGTTCTACTTTGTAGGTAGTTAGATTACCCAGGGAACGATCATAGGCTACTACTGAGAATGCAGATTTACCGTTAGAAAATATGAGATTATACATTTAGGAAGCAAGATGGCAATCAAAACGTATAAGTGACATCAGTGGATCATCACGACTGCAATTTATACATTTGATATGTGTGTAAATTATAATGTTTTGTCGTTGTTGCCTAAACACGCTCAATAAATAGACAATTGGTTACGTTAGACTGTGTGTGCTTTTGTGTCTGTTTTGCGCTCGGGCAAGTGTCTGTCATTAGCATTTTGATTGGCATCTTTTGCATTTGTCATGGCTAGATTTAGATTATTTCAACCACAACATACCTAATGATGGTTAGGCTAATTATTTAAAAGACGATTTGCAGCCCACCAGGTGATTCTAGACAGTTAGGTGAGATGCATATTTAGTCACCTTTTTTCTCTGATTGTAGATCAAACTGAATTTAAAAGGGTTGACCAGACGTTGCTGAAACATTGTCACACAGCTGCTACCACCTTTATACTTGAGGGGGTCAAACAAAACGCTGACAAATCCACTATAAGGTAAGCGTTTTGTCTGTTGGCCAGCCAAATGTTATTTAAAATTGAGATGTATTTATTTCCCAAAGTTTCACTTTAACCCGCAAATATAGCCATATAGTACGGCAAAAGCCATTGTGAGATCATTAAGATGTTTTTATTTAATTTTGTCACAACAGCTCGTGCTTGGAGGATGTTAGGTTTGATGCAGAGAGAACCGAACTTTTCTACGCCACATACCAGGTGAAAACTATTTTATTAATGCCATATTAGCACATTGTTTAAAATAGATGAAGTGAGGTTTCAAGATAATTATAATATTTACCCAAAGTCAGATGAACTCATAGACACTATGTTTGTCATGCGTGAATAATTGAATGTTATCTTGTCACAGATTTGTTAGCCAGCTTTTAAGCAGGAAAGTAAATCTTACACCTATTTCAAAACGAACTATTCAAAGTTAATTCGTCAGTGTTACAAAGCGGTTCTAAGTTACAAATGTATTTCAATTACTAATATAACTTAATGATTTTCTATAGTTTCATCAATACTAGATTATCTGTCCCATTGTTTCATTAAGATGCATAAGCTTGTAACTGCCCCACTGATGAGCGTCAAGGCATTGCCATTTTGAGACCGACATTGAGTCTTGCGAACATTTAACAATTGCTTTGTCTGACTACGTAGAATAAGTGCCTGCGAACAATCATAACCCCCAATTCAAACCTTTAACTTGCCTTTGTGTTTTTTTCTTCAGAAATATAAAAGTGATGTGGAAACTCTATTGTCAAGGTGAGTTTATATTTGTAAATTTATCCTGAGAGTGTGTTTTTATTTCCACTATGTCTATCTTAAAATCCAAACGATTTTAGACACTAATTATTCTGGCTGAAGAGAGTATACACTTACAAATCTACTTAATTTAAAATGTGAGTATTGATATCAGTCATTGCTATGAGTCATCAATATGCTGAATATATTTTTGAGTTAGTTATACTGAAACACTCATTCTGGTCTTCATTTTGATAGCTCTTTTAAATGTATTTTTTTGTTGTTGTACAAAATCAAGGTCTTTGCTGCCTCTGTTTCAAAACTGCTATGGCAGTCTTGATGTAGAAGCATCATTCTTTATGGTGCATCTACGTCACACAAGGGAGGGGTCCTGTTTAAATTACACTCCCTTAAGGTGTGTGGAGTGGTACCTCATCAAAGGATACTGTTACCTTAGAAGTTTCCTAGTGGATATGAATTATTATTGTCAGGTAAAGCCCCAGGAATGGGGTGTATCTTTTTTCTAACTCCAAAAGAACACCAGGAAAGTTAGTCATTCTGACCCAAAATAATTCACTAAGTGGTGAAAATAACGGTGGTGTCAATGGCAACAAGCTAAAAGATCATGACAGTATATGCCAAACATGGACAAATTGCATTCGCAAAGAGGAACAGTGTTTGCTGACAGGGATAGATGGACCCTGTATTTCCTACATCCAGATGAGTTTGACTTCAGACCACAACATCTGCTTCCAGCTGTTAAACATGGCGTGTGATCTGCCGTCTTGTGGTATTCATTATGTGGCCATTTTCCAGAACCAGGTGCACCCCATGGTCCAAAAACAGTTTCTTCATAAGGTTCCAATAATATAATGCCCAACAAATTCAAAAGTGTATGAACCCCAGCATGACCTCAAAGGCCTTCCATTGACTCTCTGAACATCATTGAACCTTTATGGGAAGTTTTGGAGCACAGTAGATGTTAACCTCCTTCCTCCATTAAAGTAATTTAGAGAGGCATTTGAATGGTCAAACGTTCTTCCTCAAGTCAGGTCCTTAATATTATATTGGTAGGTGTTATTTGTGTTCTGTTATTTTGTTCACGCCAATGTATCTATGTCATTAAATTCACACCAAGTATACCTTGTTCATATTTAGACTTTACAAACATAATTTGTGTTATAAGCAGGTTTAAAATGACATGTTGTTCTTTTATCATTCATTAAGTGACTTAATAAAAAGAGCAGACTTGATTTTATTCCAAAACAATTGCCAAATAACTAAAAATTAATGACATTATTTCAAAATCTATTTTTTAAAGTTTAACAGCATTTTCAAGCAACCTTTATCAACCAAATTAATGTTTGTACACATTACCTATAAATATTTAATGCAAATGTTTTAGGAATAAAGTCTGAGATTTTATGTTGGGTTAACATACAGAAATGTGACAATTTAAAGGGAAATCCTGAATAAATCAGTTGAGGCAGATAAGAAATGCAGATGGTGTATTTATCCCAAGGTGAAAAATGTATATCCTGATGGGAGTGGGCTCTTCCAGGATGACAATGCCCCAATCCACAGGGCACGAGGTGTCACTGAATGGTTTGATATGAAATGCTGTGAATCATTTGCTGTATGTTATTCAAAGTCACAAGATCTCAACCCAGTTGAACGCCTATCAGAGATTTTGGACTGACATGTTAGAAAGCGTTCTACAACAACATCATCAAAAACACCAAACGAGGGAATATATTTTGGTAGAATAGTTTTAGCCTATAGATTTCCAGAGCCTCTTAGAAACCGTGAAAAGTCGAATTGAATTTTCTGGCGGCTTGTGGTCCCAACAACTAAGCTTCTGTATAAACACATCTGATTGATAATTGACCATAAACTAATTAATTATATTTACCCGAATTCTTTCAGAGTGTTTGTTATGACATTGCATTCATAAACTCAAATTCTGTAATCCATGCTCGTTTTGCATCGTTGCAATTTATTTCTTGATTTATTTACATATTTAATTATCATTGTTAATAGTATATTATTTATTCTTTATTCAGGACAAAAAAATAAACGGTACAAGACATAGCAAAAATAAATACAAGACATAGCAAAAGGAAGACACATACAATAAGAAGTGATTACAACAGTCAGTGTTCCACAATTACATTTTAATCCATTAGAAGTTACTAATATCTGGTATAGGCTATCACACATTTCTAGAGAACTGCAGAGCTTTAGCGGGCTACACTAAATTCAAGATTTCTCTATCGTTTAAAATGTGTAAAATATAGCCTAGCCTGCAAACGTGACATTGCTATTTTGGTTCAAACAAACACCCTAAATCTGTTCATTTTCCTTTGAGAAAGCATAGTTCTTTTACAACGAGCGTTTGTTTAGTGCATTGATAGGAACGCCTTTTACATTGTAATTAATCACTACGATTGTCCCCGTTGTTCACTTCATGACAACCAAACTTCAGAAAGCTGAAAAATGTTGCCCTTTTCCCCGTAGAGAAGTCAGTAGTGTTCTGATGTTATTCAGTTTTAATCTTCCGCGTAGGCCAAAATAGAATTACATTCGTTTAACAACTTCACTAACCTGACTAAAAGCCTACTGTCAATATAAATGGATAAGAATGTAATATTTTGGTAATTGTGTGTTTTGGTTGGCCTTTTAGTATTGGGAGATGCCCTCCTCATATCAACGACTTGTCTTGGCGCCTGGAATATCGAATTAAGGTAAATAGACAGCTATATACATTTCTGTTTATTTTTTAAATTAACTACATTACGATCCATTATAGTTAAGAGCTTGAATTACTTAATATTTTTTGTTTCCATAACAGAACGGGCATGTGCATAAGGTCAACGAGCCGTCCTATCTGATATCATTAAATGTTGAGGTAAGCGTTGTCTTCCCAAAACCCATTTATCTGAAACTATTTCGTCTCTAGTCGGTCCAGCCTTTAGTATTCTCTATCATGATTGGAAACAATCTTATGTTTCCTATTGGTTTTTTAAAATGGGATTATTAATATTTTTCATAGTCACTGTCGTAGGATTTATCTGGGGATTTTCTTTTTATAGCAACAAATCATAGTAGAGTTAATCTATTTCCTTACATGATTCTTCTATACAATAGTTCAAAATCACGATTGAAAATCCTGAAGTATTATAGTAGGCTATAACAGACGTAACAGCTTTTACTCTTTCAGAAGGCCAGCAACGGAGGCTCATTAGAAGATGTAAATTTTAGCTGCACGATGGAACAACTTCAGGTAGGTAAATGTAAGCTAACGCTGATTTACTCGCATTTTTTCTAGTTCTGGGTCTATCCATTAGCTGAATCATATTATTTCACACAGTCTGAGACGTTATAGCCCATCATCATGAAAGCGACAATTTAACAGTTAATGTGGACCTATTTGCTAATTAGGAATTAAGGTCCACGCGAATAAATACAAAGACAAACGCAAGGAAAAAACATTTGGGGTGCATGTTTCGTAATTAAAACATTTTACGTGTTTCACTAAAGATGTTCTCTGTCACTGTCGAGGGCGTTGACTTTCTCAGAGAGAAAATCAGAGATTCATAATGTCAATAATTCAGCGTTTGGAAACTGTTCTATCCATCGGATTAAAATAAAAACATCAGGATAAAGTAGGTAATGAAATACACATCTAAAAAGAATTGCTGCATGGATAGGCCTATTCCTAGAAATATGCAGAACCGCTTAGTGTATAGGTCACTCACCCCAGAAGTGTCATTTTCTGGATTTTATTCGTTACACTTTTCCTCTGGACTTTGATATAGACCAATTCCGTATATTTTATATCCGATGTTGTCAACTTGTCACCTCACGCAGTGTCAGTTTCACTACATAGCCTACTATTTTAGCCATCTATCTAAAGCTTCTATCCAGAGCCAATTGCATTGAAATACCGGACAGAAACAGTTACATGATGTGAAATGTGCTTACCTTCACAATTCAAATAAAGGCAATTTTGTAATTTTGTCGGATCGTAACGCTCGGTCTTAGCAGCATTTTCTGGGTAATGCCTTAAACCTTAACGGTTGCCTTTTCAACAGGAATTACATATTCAGAAATAACTACTATGACTAGGTATTCATTTAAATGGCATCGAATCCTAACTAGTGTAAATCAAGCCTTTTTGTAATGTGATTGACAGGATTCTGGTCGAGGCAATTTCTGACAATTTGTATCGATATTTAAATGAGCTCCAAATTCATTGAGTTATTGGAACCCATTAAATGGTTTGATTCAAAAGCCCTCTGATTCCATGAGGACCGACTATGTCTTTGTTTTCAGGATTTGGTGGGAAAGATGAAAGACGCTGCCAAGAGTCTCGAAAAGGCTACGCAGTTGTGAGTGCCCTGCACTCGAAGCCCCTGCAAGAACAGTGGAATCCGGTTCCTCATGTGACACCCCTTTCTGCTCTCTGTTCCACTGTCTGTCCTGAAAAAAACTGACGTTTTGCGATTGTAAGCGGCGTTTAGGGTATCTTTGAGTTTGTTATTTTTTATTGTAAATTTCAGTCGCTATTAAATGTACTGTTGGTTATCCGTTCTTCAGTGAAGTATTAACAATAAAACGTCTATTGACATGAATGGGGGGTTGTTTTTGTCGGTTAACAAAGCTATACTGAAGATTCGCATCCACATATGATTGAGGTAGAGTATATTTCATAGAGACATGGATTAATGCATAGCTATCATCTCCAGACCTGTTGTCATGTAGTCTGACTGATAGTGTGTCATGGAAAGAGATTTTCCCCGAAGGAGGCTGGCCATATGACTACGAATGTGACAGGTATGTTTGTGTCATACATGATCCAATTTGTAGAGAACACCTTGCCAAAGCTGGGTATATCGTCTAGTTTGTAAACTGGCAGAGCAACCCAATTAATAATTTCTTAACAAAGATCTGAGCGGTTTCATGTTTATAGTTCAGCGTATTGTCCTATAGCCTAGCCTACTACTGTAGCGTATAGGCATGCTTCAAATGCCTAAACAATATGTTTTCTGTTCGATTATGAATAAGTATTTTATGTAAATGGATGCTCGCTACTGCATAACAACACAGTAGCCGCAGTTGAAGATTAGTTTGAAAAAATAAGTAGCATACGTTGCCAAATGCACCAACTAATTTATGACAAAGACTAATTTTGCCAAGCTCATGCATTTGGAAATGGAGACCCGTGGAGCCAAAGAAGGAAAGTACCTACATAAATAGGGTTTGAATGGAAAAACTGGCTATTTTTTACGAAACATTAGTGCTTTGTGAAGAAGTGTTTCGTGAGACATGCGTCGTTCGTTAACATGATGGGTTTAGGATAATCTAACCTATATAATCTCTGTTATTTTACGAATGGGCGAGCACCCCAAATACACCGACACTAATATCCAAGCCACCCTTAAGGAATGATACCACGTGACTAGAGCGGGGCGGTCGAACTACAAGCCATTTTGGGGACGGTGTCAGTTTCCACAGAGCCACACTAGGCTACTGCAATTTTCAAAGAGCCGATTTTGGAGGTAAACTCAGCTGGATCGCAATCCCAACGAACGCACGGGGCAAAGTCTGAAGTCTTCGACAACAGAGGGCAATTTACGCGTCTGAAGTGCACATCAGTAAAATAGTACGAATTTAGTGCATCTGAAATGATCCCGGGGTTTCCTTGCGCTCTTCGCAATTGACAGCGTCTGCAGCTCGTTTCAAGATGGCGGCTGGACTCGTATTCATTTTCTGCTGATCGCCTCCTAACTTTCATTGTCTCCCCGTCTCAAGTCTTGTTGATCGCTAGCTGAGTCTAGGTATGTATTATTTGATAAATGTACTTACCAACGGATAAAGAGCTATTGGTTGTTCAGCGGGTAATTGTGTTTTTTGCGGGTTTAAATGTCGTTCCAGCTGGTGTTGGATGTGGGGCTTTGACCGTGTCTCGCGCTCACCGGCGTGGAGCTCTGTCCATGGTTTCTTAAATGTTGTTCCCATCTTGTGTACGCTTTGGGTTTGCAGTTAACAGATAGCACATTGTAAACGTATTTATTTAATCTAACGCTCTGTTTTGTGTGTCTATGTAATGTGTTTTTGTGACATTTTGTTAGATTTCCACAAAGTCAAATCTCAATCGAACATGACCGAGATGGGTTTAGATTTACCTTAACACACATTCGAATGGTTCCCCTGGCTGGTTTGGTTTTATATACTGTGCCCACGTTATAGAAATAGGATCTTTTGCATGTTTGGGACAGATTAGTACAGGTATATTACGTAGGTAAATATTGTCAAGTGTTGTTTTTATTAACTTCCCTCTGTATGGAGGGCAGGCAAAAACCATTTACGAGAATGTCACCGACATCAATTGTTACAGTTGGGTTTCACCTACAATATTGGTGCGTAAAGATGTTAATGCACATAAGTAATGCGAATTATTTTCCCATTGATGTTTATTATTATTTTCCCATTGATGTTAAGTTTTTAGTTACAACATTGGTTGAGGACAAGGACCCTATAACCAAACATTATGTGTTCTCCGTAAAATTCTAATATTTATTGAGTCGGCTTTAGTCATTTATGTTGTCAATATCATGGTAATGTTTGATTGGGAATAGCCTACTGTTTTTCATCTTGTGAGTTGAGATGATTTTTTTTATATTTTATTCTCTCTATTGAAAACAACGATTTGAACGGTTCTCACAATAGCCCATAACATGCTTACAAAACAAGAACATTCGAAAAAAACTCACACCACACAAAGACACGCATTTACACATGTTAGCCATTTCTCTACATCGACTTCATGAATCCGCATGAATCCGCTGTCTGCTGCTTTTTTACTGTACTTCGTAATAACATCGTTCTGATCAGGTTATTATCCATCACATGCTGTGTGAGATTTATATGGAGGATCGGTTTGGTCGTAAGTTTAAATAGCCCAACGTATAGGTGAACAGTTCACAACTGGGCTAGATCATTTTTGTAAGATTACGGTTGCTAACGCCGGTTCTTGTTACAATTCTTGTGATAAAATGTTTCAGTCTTTTGCAGTGCAACTTTGACCCCGAGACAAAAAAAAGAGGTTGAGACATTCACTAGATTTTATTACTCAATCGTTTAAACTGACGCGCATTGGCTTACACATGTAGTCTACTGAAGTTAAAGGAAAATATCATTTAAAACGCTTTTTCTGTATTGATTCATTAATCCACTTCCAAACTGCTAAATGTTTAATACATCGAACTTTTCCAGAACAACAAGTGTAACTGTATAATACATGTTCTAAAAAGGAAAAATGTTTCTGCTACCAACTGCGGGAGCAAACTGGAAAATATAGCCTACTCAAACTTGACACTCATCAGTCCGTATTCATTCTATCTCAAACTCTCTGACCTGCTAACTGATCTGGGCAACTTCAGCATTTACCAATTTGGAGGGGAACATTGCACATTATTCCACTTGTTATTTTAGACTATTTTCCAAAGCGAGTCATTTAGGCTACCTATGCACCATATCCATCTTTAAATGTATACCATCCCATCCGTTATAACAGTTGACTTTATCACACATACTCTTGTTTTTCACTCTGATTGTTGTTTAAATAATGGTGACAAATGTATCACTAAAAACAGAATCCGAAAATGGAATGAAAAGACGAAAAATATTGTTCAACAATAAATATACCTTAGCCCTTGATCAAACCCATCTCAACCCTCGAAAACTTAGAGCTCATTTGGTCTAGGCTATACAGCAAAGGATCGTTACTCATGTTAATAGTCCAAATAGTAGATTTTGTTAAGTAGCCTACACTGTAGATGTGGAAGACTGGCTAGCCTTTACATCTTTAATAGATTGTGACCATGGGTTGCGACATTAGGCTGTAAGATGAGTATTGTTGGAGTCAATATCAGAATTTTTGTGTTGGAATTAAGGTGTATCCTTACAAAAGACTGGTTCTCTTTTCATGCCCTATCGTTTTTTTCAACAAACACGATGAAACAGTTGCACTTTCTATAAGCTGTGGCGCAATATGGGTCATACACTTTTAATGTAGGCATCACCTAGTGCCCGTTTTTTGTTTGGTTTCCTCAATACCAGCTAGCCAACTTGACTCTCTCTCTCAGTTTCTTATTTCGACCAATAGCGCATATACTGGCAACAGACGACGTCGATCAACAGTCATTGAGTTGACGCCTCATCATATTGGGGAAATAATATGAATTTGTACAAAAATAGAAATCTTGTGGTATTCACTCCGCCCCCTACCTCGAGACAGTGGTTTTTGAAACGACCTATAGCCTATGTATTGCAGATACCTGCTGGCTATTTGAATTTGATAGTTGCGACATTCAATTAATGATCAATGTCGTGCATAGGCTGAGTAGTGACGAGGTTTCCCTTGGGCTTCAATTTCATACGGGCAGATAAAATACTTGGTCGATGCAGACTATTAAGGTCGAAAAGTGTTGCACTGTGCCGCGTACCCAGGATACATGCATAGAAAAGAGAAGAGCAGCGTAAAACGATTAGGTGTAGCCTATAAACAATGCGCAGTGGTACGGTTTCCTAACGTTTAGAACCAAATGTAAGTACTGTGTGGAAATTGTTAATTGTCCCCACTTGCCCGGATTCCCACTAGGCTATTATTTTCGAGCGAGACATTTTTTACAAAATGGCAGCCATGATGTGGGCACTGACTGTATTCGCTTCGCGAGGGAATGACGTTTATATTTTCATATTATCTGTAGTCTCAACATCATGTGCATTTGCCGAGATCTGTGTAAGGGCGAAGCATGTTTCTCCGCGTTGTTTCTCCCTGGCAAAATGCCAAGAAGTGCAACCTAAGTTGCCATAGTAACGGTAAGATTTTCCATGTGTGGTTACACCTGACATCGAGAGAATTACGGTCTGCCCATCCTCGAGTGTTCAACGATTAAAACATAAGCTTGTAATATGAAACTGTTCGGAGGAGCGTTGATGGTTAACTTCGGACACCAAACTGAATGACAGTAATAGGCTACGATAGAAGGATCGAAACCATGTGCTTTGATTTTTCTTAACGGTATTGCTTTCGGTAGCCCCTCTTTGTATGTAGCATAATCATACAGTATGTATTCGTTTCGTCACTGAGGTAGCATTCAAAAGACCTTCGCTCTCTCTTTCTCTCGTAGGCTGGAGTAGCACTGGAAGCATGTGGTAACCTACTTGATGATACTATAGATTTATAACAACACTGCTTTGGATAGGTGCACCCTGAACAAATTCGCACTCACCAATTGTTACCAATCAATCAACCTCTTGACCAGTCTCTGAATGACGACCAACCCTTTCCTGGTTATTATATACTATTAGCATAAAGTATGGTGTTTCTCCAACAGTGGAACAACAAAACACCCTCCCAAATGGTTTGATCAGTTAATCTATTGCTTGATGGGTACATCGGTGAGAAAGTCTTCTATTAGGCTTGTTCATTTGCATTTTTTACTTATTGTAAATTTCTTGGTGATATGGTATACATATCTCTCCTTATGACTTTGTTAATCTTTTCCTATTATAGGACTCTTCCTTCCATGACGATGCATCGAACGACCAGAATTAAGATAACTGAGTTGAACCCACACCTCATGTGCGTGCTATGTGGTGGATACTTTATCGATGCCACCACCATTATAGAATGTCTGCATTCATGTAAGTGACTCTTGGCTGGATCCAGAACTTGGGAAATTAGTCAGTCTGACTGTCGCAAATTCTCACTAGTGTATTACTAAATGTCTTTAAAAAGCATAAGAAAACATTTTGAAGATTAATTTGGGTTAAATTGTTTAACTACCCCTATCCATTGAAATTATAATAATGATTGATATTATCTTAAATTATTGTTATTGTTATTAATATTATTATTATTATTATTAACTTTAACAAAAATAGTAAAAGAAATAACAGTTTACTATTTGCCAAATAATATGTAAGCTGGCAGCAGAGCCCAAAATACCCCAGCATATTTGTAACCATAGCCAGAAGGATGTAGAGTGGTCTGTGATTACAACACATGCACAAAACAGTCAGCATTCATACCTTGGTTTTTCAGTATACTGTATGTGAATATATATTAACACAGCGTTTTGGGGATCTTCACTTACCTAAGGTGAATGATGACTGCTGTGACCGAGTCCTGTGAAGCTTTTGAGAAGCTATTACAATTGATTTGCATACATGTCATTTGTTTAAAAGTTTAATGCAAACCTACATATCTTGTGTCTCCACGTTTAGTATAGCGGCAGTAGTGTCCCTCCACACAAAATGATCTGTGCCCTATGCAGCTATCCTCCAACAAAAATTCCATGAACCCTGCTTTCCAATCCTGCCTATTTATCTTGCAGCCAAAACAGTCTTCTAAATTTTCCCAATTGCAATGCTATACATTTTCATTTTCTACAAGGAGGTTTGAGCTTATGTTAAAATTCCCTATGAATCTAATCGATACATTTTTCCTTTGGATTTCAGTCTGCAAGATGTGCATTGTACGCTACCTGGAGACCAGCAAATATTGCCCTATCTGTGATGTGCCAGTGCACAAAACCAAGCCTTTGCTCAACATAAGGTAGTAACTTTCATCAACACTTTTCTATAGCCATACACTCTTTGGTCTGCTGTGTGTTGCAATAATCCATCCGATGGAGTAAAATCTTTAAAGGATTGGTGTATTGCCATTCAAACTTCACTAAGTTCTCTGCAGCCATGACTTAATTAAAGCCCTCAGTATCATACAATGAGTTCAGGTTAACATGACTGAATATGAAAACTATTTTCAAGGTCTGACAAAACCCTGCAAGACATTGTCTACAAGCTTGTCCCTGGTCTCTTCAAAAGTAAGTGGACTATATTGAATCTGCTTTAAATAATGTCGTCTTCACTGTAAAAAGGGCTGGTGGAGTGGTTTTGTCCAATGGTTGATTATTCTTTTTATATTAGAGCTGCTGACTGTCCCCTTGTGATGTATAAGGGCAGAATCTTCAATGGCTGATATATTGAGGCTGTAATGCATTAGACTGATATTCCAGTGTTTCTATTTATACCGATTCCTGTTCAAATAAAACATTTTCTCTGTGGTTAGATGAGATGAAGAGAAGGAGAGACTTTTACGCAGATCACCCTTCGGTAGACGGTGAGTTTTAAGGAAAAGGTTCTGCTGGATATGTAAAAAGTTAAATGTCATTAAATAGTCTAGTTTTATTTCTAACTTTAAGTTGAATAGTCTGTATTCCTTTCAGGTTTATTCTCTCCAAACCCACAAATGCCGTTCCTTAATGGTGGATATATTTTTTGGTAAAGAGAGGATGTCTGACATTGTGCGTGTGTGTCTGTTTAGCTACAACACGATCTAATGAAGATAGAGGGGAGGTGGCGGATGAGGACAAGAGAATCATAACAGATGATGAGATCATCAGCCTCTCCATTGAGTTCTTTGACCACAACAAGTAGGTCAACAACGTGTCTGTTACCTACAGGCTTTCAACAATTATTATTTGCAGTGGATTCACCATCGATTTGTGTGTTTCAAAATGTCGACATGGTTAGTTATGTGTGGTCTTCTAAAAGAGATTACGACATTTGTGTTTCCATAATATTATATATTAAAGAAATGTATATGTTACAATTATTTTAATCTTGCAACTGATGTGTTTGCCATTTATTTTCAATGTAATCAGCTTAGATTTCAAACACTATTTTGAGTGCATTATAAATATTTTTTACATGTTTTTTCTCAGGGGTAAACAGACAGCTGTGGCAGAAGACAACCAGGCTAACGAACAGGTAAGCTGCCCACTGATGAAGCTGCAGAGCCCTCGGTTACATAATTGGAACCTCTTGTTGCACAGAGCCTAATGCTTGGTTTCTGTTTTGTCAATCTGGACACTAAAAAACTTGTCTCCAAATCTCGCTGTATGTTTGCATCTCCATTTTCTATGATGACATTTATGTTTTAATACTTTATGCTAAATCACATTGAAAGTGTTGTATAGGAATGTCTCCACAAATGTGTTGTTCTTCAAAAACTGTTGCTGTTTTTTAGGAAGTCAGGTGGAAAAGGCTTTTTTGTTACCATTTCAGTCTTCATTTGACAGCAGTTTTCTGTGTGAGTTTAGTCTGAGTTGTTTCCTTGTCCAGGTGAATAATAGGAGGTATCTGCAGTGCCCAGCAGCCATGACTATTATGCACCTGAGGAAGTTCCTCCGCAGTAAGATGGACATCCCTTGTACCTATCAGGTAGAGATGGATATTTAGTGTGTGTGTGTGTGTGTGTGTGTGGAACAACTTTGCCTATATAATTTATATTTTACTTCATTGTAGGTTGAAGTGATGTATGAGGATGAGCCACTAAAAGATTACTACACATTAATGGACATAGCCTACATCTATACATGGAGAAGGGTAAGAAATATTCATAAGAAAATATTTTGTTGATAAGGTCATATAACTTAACAAAACAAAATGTTTTAAATTATAAGCTACTACTTATAAGAGCTGTATTGCATTTTTATTTTGTGATGTTTATATATTGTGAACAACTAATTTAATTAAAGCAGCATAAAACGTGTAAACCAGCTGGACAATTTTCTGTTAATGTAATTAATTATATAGATATTTCAAGAAAATGTCAGTGGACATTTGGCTATGTGATTTAAGTGTGGAATGCAAGAAAATCACAATTCATAGTCCAAAAGCGTTATTGTTGTCTATTGCTAAGAGAAAATAAATGTAATATTCAAGATGATGTATTTCCAATGAACCCATGTTTTTCAGAATGGCCCATTGCCGTTGAAGTACCGGGTCAGACCTAGCTGTAAGAAGATGAAGATGAGCCACATGCAGGAAGGCCAGAGCAGCACTGGTCGGTCTGCTGAGAGCGATTCTGCCAGCGACAAAGCATGCAGCCCTGCTGGTGTACCCTCCACCTCTTCTTTGACCAGCTCTGGCACCCAGGTTCAGTCTCCTCAACCACAATACTCCCACATATCTAAACCCATCAACAGACCCTCGACCTCGGCCACTGCTACAACTAGACCCTTTCCATTCGGCAACAAACCACGAAAGGCTTCAATGAATGGTTCATCTGTGTCTTCGGGATGACTGGGCTGAACACCGGATCGACTTCCAACGCCAGAACGCAGCTATTATCTTCATGCCAGTGTAGTTCCATTGTTGTAGATGCTCTCTTTTAATTAATGTTTTTTTAATATATATATATATACCTATATATATTTAAGGTAGTGGAAACCTTTCAATAGGAACATAGCGAGAGATTGTCACGTTAGATATATAAAAGGGACGTTGGCTACACAAGCATTAGATTGTGAATGGCGAAAATGAAAGCCTCCAAACAGCTTCATTTTGTAAGACAGATTGTGACTGAAGATAGCCTATATATTTTTTACCTTTTAATTTTTCTCCTCAACTCAATGATGTTCAACGTTTTTGATGCATTTCAGGCTTTTCTCGTCAAACAAAGCGTCCAATGTTGCTTTACATATAGGCTATTCGAAACAGATCGGTTTGGCTTATGGAAAGCATGTCATAGACAGAACAGACGTCAAAAAGTGGAAGAAACAATGGTGGTTTTCGGGGAAGATGAGAAACATCTCCACGAATGTATCCCGCGCTTCTACTCGTTCGTTTTTTTTAAGTTTGCTGCAGTGAAACAACCCTTGCAGCCACCAAACTTTTCAGAGTCCACACCCATATATACAGAGAGAAATATATGCATATTTAATGGGCGAGCGACTTGAAACACCACGGTTCATTTCATGCTCAATGACAAATGTTTCAATGTCTCCCGTGTTTTTTGCGTATTTGTATCGCTCGATTGTATGGACAACCATTGTATTGTTACTGTTGCACAGTATAAAAACATAAAAATAAAACATTTTACACTTGAATACTTTGTTTTTTTCCCATAATTCCCCCCAGACACTATTTCTGATGTTGTGTTGAGTTCCCTCTTATTTTACATACATAAGCTGTCTGTTTTTTTAAATGTTCCCCTATTGTAAAAGGCCCATGTTAGAATATGTATATGTTGGTTAAATTCATGCAGGTAAGGTACTCTGAAGCAATTTGATGTCTTTCATCTTAGGCCTAATACAAGTGGTGTTAGGTACTTTTCGAAATATGATGATTTGATAGGCCCATTAAATAATCTCGACAATTAATATTTAACTCTTGGTTGGTGCATTGATAGTTATACCTGCACATGAATAATGAATTGATAATACCTAAATAAAAAAATACTAGGTCTCCCACCTATTCTCTCTCACACACAATTTTTTGCCGTTATGACACAATTGCACTTTCTATATAGTTGTGCTAAATTACTAAAATGTCAATGACTAATATGAGAACTAAAAGGAGAACAATTAGGATGTTTATAGCATTTGGATCATTTCGTGAACTAACACGTATGTACACACGTGTTATCCATTTCTAATGAAGAGATTCGTAATTTATTCACAGTAATATTGCCTTTTATATTAATTGATAGCGTTAAGTGACCCTTCGTGCCTAACCCTAACTTATACACCTAATTTTAACCTCTAGTGCTGCCTAAACTTAACATTTCCCAGTAGGCGCATGAAATATACAAATGGCGTATAACATGCAAAAATGGAATTTCGGCGTTGGAATTGCAGGATAATAAGCTTTGTTACGCGTTGGGTGATATTGGGTTAAAATTTAGATCTCACTGACTTAAAGGTTTGTGCTAAATGAGCAAAATCTGAAATTCGATAACAAACTTGTGGACAAATATAATAATGGGGATTTTATCTCGTTTTTACTTTGGTTTATAAAATAGATTGAATAGCCTACCTTTGTTTCAAAATAATCGACAGAAAATGTCATGACACTTAGTTGTTTAATCCCCTTTACAAGGCATAAAGTGAAAGCTACACTCACCGTATTATAGGCTATATATATAAAAATATATATATATAATTATAGCCTATATATATATATAATTGCTATACAAAATGAAATTAATTCCATGTAGGTCAATGTTTGAGGGTTGTTAATAGTCTAGAAATAAAACAAATGTGAAATAATTTTTAAAAAATCGTAATGATAACCACGCCATCTCCATTCTGCCAGACAGGGAGATGTTTACATGGCTCGCGGCTAACATTCAACTCAAGAAGTTAGACAGTTTATCAGAATGCCGTTTGCTTTGTCACCAAATGCCCACTTCAACACCTATCGTGATCCCATCGTTTTACACTCTGGAAAACTGGCCCTGCTCAACCTAAACGCACCCCCTTGCGTATTGATAACACGACATTACACTTGACATTTTCGTGTTATTCATACGCCAAATAGAATTTTCGCCCCTGCTGCGCACACCACGCTAGACCCACTGATAACAACTCTCACCTCGGCTCGCAAATGAGCCTACCCTATATATATATATATATATATTAGAATGCTGCATTATACTTAGGCTACGTCAGCCATCCCTAAAATCAATAGATCTCTGGGCATCATTATTTCAGTTATTTGCTACAATGACTGGAAGGAACTGCGAAGAATCTCAAACTTATAACAAATTCTTCAGCGCTTACTCCTTGAAGTTCAAACAGTAAAAACTGCTAAACTGATCAATGCAACTGCTTAGAATGGTACCAAAGTATATTAAGGTCATAGTGGGTTTAAACATAACATGTTTTACAAAAAAATGCACCTATCTTCGAACAAAGCACTAAAGTAAAACTGCTAAAACATAAGACCCTTAGCCACTTCCTGGGTTGCTAATACTGCATTTATGATTAGATCAATCTTGAATATATAAGCTAAGCCTTTTAAATGTTATATCCAACCTGATATTCATATCTCACTGATTTATTTACGTTTCTCCAGAAGGAGAAAAACATTTAGGCCTGATTGTGTTGCGGAAGCGAAAGAAATTTGTGAAGAATTAAATAAACATTAGTGTGAAGTCAGCTAAATTGGGCCATCAGGCATCTCTTAATATCTTTACAGCAAATCACAATAACGGATCTTGCATTGTTGGTTCAAAACTTGTGGATTTGTAACAACAGATTTGATTGGTCTGTGTTTTCTAGGCAGTCAGGGTAGAAACATTACATTAGATCTCATGCATAACTTATTTGACGGTATAAGCCCTTTACCTAAAAGTGGCCCATTTTTACTGACTACACCCATTTGAAGTAGATGCAAACTTCATTTGTTAAGAAAGAGATAAACGTTGTATTGAAAGTGAATGCAGACTTATGTTTTGTGAAGTTAAGAAATAAACCATGCAGGGAAGATTAGCAAGGGCTCCGCACAAGGATCGTTAATATTAGGGATACATGTTCGTATTGAATAGGGTAGGCATTAATTAGCCTACATATTGTTATTATTATTATTATTAGGTTTAAGGTCAGGTTGAAGTATTAACCTTGCTGGGATTTATTCATTCTGCATGGTTATGGTTTGTGAAAATCTTCAAAAAAGATTAAATGTCTTACAAATTATAATAATTATAATTGTACATTTGAGCCCCCTTTTTAAGTTGTCAACATGTGTAATATAGTTTACTTTCTCAAATTATGAATGTATTCCTTTTTTTAAATGTTCAATACTACTGGCACCTTTCGTTTTCAGAACTTTGTGGACCCTCCAGTTGCAAGGATAACATCACTGACGATTTTTTAAATTAATGATTTATGATGAGAACATCTAAAACGGTCTATGGCCTATTTATTAATTAAGGATTTAAATAGATTGGCATCCCAAAATGTTGATTTGGCAGACTGCTAGTGCTAGCATTTCTTTTGGGATTTTTATGTGTGCTTAGGCTACGTTTCTTGCTGGAAGATTTGTGGCAAAAAACATTGTACTTTGTCGAATTCATGATGCCGTTAACCTTAACAAGGAAACAATAGAAACAAACCATCCCCATTACACTAAAATGTTATTTTAATCATAAACTTCTTTGTTTCAAAGCCAAACCAACTGCTGTTTTGCCTGGTTGTTGCCGGTTTGAGCCAAATACGTTGTGTCCTTGAGCAAGACACTTTACCCTAAGTTGCTCCGTGGGGATGTCCCTGTATTCACTGTAAGTCGCTCTGGATAAGAGTGTCTGTTAAAATGTAAAAAATATATGTAGCCTACTAAGAATTTACAGGCACAATTTGTTGGTTGTCAAAGGGCAGTTCACTGTAAAAAAAATTGCGATTAAGTCAAAATAACACATTTTATCTAGCGAAGTAAACTAAATATTAAAAATGTGTTAATTTGACAAATCATGGTAAAGATCCAGCCTGGATGTGTAATATATTGTTTAGAGTTGCCGGTTTGAGCCAAATACGTTGTGTCCTTGAGCAAGACACTTTACCCTAAGTTGCTCCGTGGGGATGTCCCTGTATTCACTGTAAGTCGCTCTGGATACGAGTGTCTGTTAAAATGTATAAAATATATGTAGCCTACTAAGAATTTACAGGCACAATTTGTTGGTTGTCAAAGGGCAGTTCACTGTAAAAAACTTTTTGCCATTAAGTCAAAATAACACATTTTATCTAGCGAAGTAAACTAAATATAAAAAATGTGTTGATTTGACAAATCATGGTAAAGATCCAGCCTGGATGTGTAATATATTGTTTATATTTAGCCTGATCTCACCCCAAGGCGTAAACATATAACATGATGTTGTGTTTCTCGTGCTATAGAGACGCAAAATTCAATTTTCGCGTGCTAAAGATGGCCACGCCATCTGTGTAATAGATAGGGTGAATTGCCCTAATGGACATTTTTAGCATATTAGATTTTTGTGAGATATTGCAATATAAAGCATACATTGCAGATGACACATTCAGAAAATAAATTATTTTGATCACATGACACCACAGTCTAACCAGTAATTTCACTGACATTCATGTATTTATGGGGGACCGACAAACACTAAACCTTAGTTGTCCCACATTAGGCAGTGTCCCACTTTAGGACAATTCACCCTAGGTACGCCTTAATTTTTTAAGATAGACATACAGCGAAATCATATCTATGGTAACCGTTCACATAGCTAACATTTACCCTAACCTTAACCACACTGTAGTGT
Source organism: Umbra pygmaea (assembly GCA_016801145.1). Lineage (NCBI taxonomy): Eukaryota > Metazoa > Chordata > Actinopteri > Esociformes > Umbridae > Umbra > Umbra pygmaea. Next base: position 24,663 of record JACXGM010000433.1, on the reverse strand, counting down.
TGCCTAACCTCAAATGTTCAATGTTATGTGTTGCCTAAAGTTAACCGTTCCCAATATAAACCTATGGCGTCTCTATAGCACGCGAAAATTTAATTTGGCGACCAAAATGTAAAGTGTAATATTGTGTTATCAATACGCAACGGGGTGACGAGTAGCGGGTTGGGTGACGTTATGATGTTATATTTATGCAGGAGCGTAGCAAAAGATCCTTGGCCCTATGCATAGACAGTCCTGATGGGGCCCCATGTTATAGTATATATAATATATTCCCGACTTTTCGAGAGCCCTGGGTGCCTAAATTCACATTCTTTAGAATAGAGGCGAAAATATTTAAATTGCCTAAAATCATGGAAGACATCATTAAGTTGAGTTGACTTCAACCCAATTTTTTAATTTTTTTATTTAACCTTTATTTAACCAGGTGGGCACGTTGAGAACATTTTCTCATTTGAGACGGCGACCTGGCCAAGACAAAAAGCGTAGATTTTTATCAAAATATATAAACATACAAAAATTAAGTGTGTTCACTTAACTTTAAAAATAGAATCAATAAGTCAAATTTAGCAAGATTACAGTTTCATTGACAAAACAATTTCAAGATGTGATAACTAAATGTCATTCACTTGTCTTAACTTAAAATATAAAATTGAACCAGTAGATTATGTGTTTACTCAACTTTCCATTCAGATCCCAAAATTTCAGGCAACTAAAGCAAGATTACAGTTGTGTTGACTAAAAATATCACTTTACAATCACTACAATGCTGAATGTTTCTACTGCATTGTGGGTAATAAAACAATGGTAGACTTTAAGATGATTTTACAAAATGTAGTATTAATTTTTAAAGAAAGCATGATTAAGGATTTGTGATTGATCAGTCGGGTAATGATAATGATGAATTGATATCAAAACCATAAGAAAAAATAACATTAAAGCTGTACTATCCCTTTAAGCAATTGTGGTTGAAAAGACGTTGAAAAGACGTCTTTCAAAATATTTTGCTCAGTGGGATGTAACATTCCATTAAATTGTCCTGTCAGCCCAAATGTTACGTAGATTCTTTTTTTTTTATACATATATGTTTTTACTGAACACAAGAATCATACAGGGACATAATAACCAAATTACAAAAATACACATTGTTATTTTGTTTATACTTTAATATGCATTTGTTGCTATAGTTAGATATTTTGACATTGATATAGGCCTATTATTCTAATATTGTCTGAAATTGTTTTTTTTAAGTTGATGTTTTCAACACCTGGATCCAATAAGCTATTTCCTAACGTTTACTAGTTCTAAAACATAATTTTTGTTTTTTGTATTTCTCATAAAAGTTACATAGTGCAGGTTTAATTGATAAGATCATGGATGTCAACCATTACTGATCACACTGTCTCTGGAATAAGCAGCTTACTGTTTGTTGTTTGTTTGTTGCCCCTGCAACTATTGGAGGGTTGAGCAGTTTCTCAACAGCCATTCCTGCTCATGCTGGTATAATGAACTGGCATGCATCTTATATTTTTTTTAGGGGAATTTCAAGATGTTTTAAGCTTGCTTATCTGTAATATACTAGTGAAGGTATTTGCATTAATAGTTTAAGTTATACAGTTTATTTAACTTAAGTTTTATTTGTTTACATAACTGGAAAATAAGATTATGTTTATTATAGTTCATCATACTGACAAAATGGTGAAGTGGACTTAACAGTCTTTTAGTAGTCAAGGTAAATGGGCTAAAAGCAAGGACAAATTAACATGTAAAATACTCCTAGCTTGAAAAAGGCCATGCCAATAGTTGACTGGAAAAAATAAGTTTAAACAACAACAAACATTTTTTACATGGTTGGATTTTTATTTGACTCCTGAATCCTCTTCCTCACTGTGTGGATGCAAGATTCACCTGTTTCACTGGTTGTGACCTTTTATTATTGACCCAAATGGATTTGAGGTGTTACCTCATTTAATACTGCAGTGAAACAGCCAGTCATGAAGGTAACAATAGTCTTTCCAGCATCCTTAAAACTTTAGATAAACCCAAAAAAGCATGTTAGTAAATTTTAGGTGTACAAATAATTTTGACACAATGTTTTTTTGAAAAAAAAAATGCTAGAATGATCATCTCTGAAAATATTATTAGATTAGTCTAGGATTCAGATGGAGATATCACCCTTGATTAAAATTGAGAAATATGAAATATATGGAGCCTTTATTTTTTATATTTTTATCAAGGGTGGAATAATTGTGGATATAACTGCAGGTGAATGTAATTTTAATATGTTCAGATAAAGTAAGATACTTTGTTGTGTAAAATTACACAATTTTAAGACATTGGTCCTACAGAATATTTTAGATCGCTATAGTTACACACAATATGTCATCAACACATAAAAAATTCCATGTAAAACATTTATTGCAAAAACATTTAAAAGTGATAGTTACATTTGTATGAATAAGTTAATAAATATAAATCAATAGTTACATAGCTATATGTTTGTTGTAATAATAATAATACGAATGTTTGTTGTATTATAGTTGTTTTAAATATTAGCCTAAGCATTTGCACTTCACATAAAACCGTTAAGAAAAAAAGCGGTCCACCACAAGTTTCCAAGTAAATTCATCTGCAAATGCATTCTGGTTTGCAAGCTTGTAGGCCTAAAATATAGAGTTACGTTATATTCAAAATATAGGCATATTTCAGGTAAATTATTCTGAGCAAATCTATTGCAACTCTTCTTGTAGTTTTTTAAATGTCATTTTTACATTTCATTTATTGTTAAAATGTTTTTTTTAATGTATTTATGTGTATTTACTAATTCCAAATGCAGCTACCGGTATATTTAGCAGTCGCGCTTATCCAGAGCCACGTACATTCATCTAAACCAAGTTTCTGGAAAATATTTTTTCGTGAAAAATTTCAATGATAAGTCTATTTCCCAAATATCCAGAAAATAGTATTAGTCATATTACTCATTAATCAGATGCTCTTCTTCAGAGGCACAGTAGCTAAATGCATACATTTAGCAAGGTGAAACAAACAAAACTCAATGTGCGCATTATATTAATCAGTAATCAGAAATAGTCTGTGCTGGAATGAAGATCATACAAATAATAAACAAAACACATCTTTTAAAAAGGTAGGGTTATCTGTTTCTACATTCTGCTTAAATATAACTGTATGAAACTCCTAATGTGTTGGTTTTGTTAAAACATCAGGCTATTACGCATATTAATCAAAAGTAATACTTTCAAACTATGCACAATGGTCTGACAGCTCTACCACATGTAGGTTTGCTACACTCTCAATAGCAACAGGTCGGTTACCGTAATGACAAACGAAAGCCACTACTAATTTCAGTAAGACTTGCACTGGACACAAATGTAAACGTGTCTGAACGTTTGCAGTAACCATTCACATTTCAAAGCAAACTACTTTTCTGTGTAAAAATGTTTGAAAGCATTTCAGGAGTATTTAGCCATAACTAGAATATGTTACTAATGTCAGCGAATATAATTTAAGACTACTTCTCTCAATAGGCAATATACTTGAGGAGAAAGACAAGGGTAGGGATAATCTCAATGTCATATCCTTCCATCCTCTGTCCATGCAACCTCTGTCCTCGCCTCCTGAAAACACAGTCGATAGAAAACCCAGGAAACCCCTCCCATCTGTGCGAAGAAAGGACGCAAGCAATTGTCACAAGAGAAAGCAGAAATCGCAGTGCGCGAGCGCTAACCAACCCCTATTTGCTTCCGGTTTGTTGCTAAGGCAACAGTTACACTAACCCAAACTTGAAACTGCGAGATCGAGGCATCGTTGCCACGCATTGCTTACGGAGCTGTTTTTAAGAAATATAACATGCAAAAATAGATAGTATTAGTTATAATTACGGAAATTAAATATTAATAAAAAATCGTTGTTTTGCTATTCATCAAACTGTAATTATGAGTCAACGACAGGTTTTACAAGGTAATATTTAGGACTGTACAGTAATCGCATACGTTTTCAAGGCTGTTCATTTACGTGCATGTCGCATGAAGAACATCGTTTTTATTAATGGACCATTCATTTCTTTCTTTTAGTGTTTGAGCAGTATCAGAAAGCAAGGATACAATTTGTGCAGACTGTTGCTGAGCTTGCAACAAGACCGCAAAACATTGAAACTTTACAAAATGCTGGTAAGCTGGTACTCGGGTACACATTTCTGTATCATTTTCCTCAAACTAAAATTCTCTTTTATCTGACTTAATTAATGTGCTGACCCATCAGGTGTCATGTCCTTGCTGAGGCCGTTACTACTAGACGTGGTTCCTACCATTCAGCAGACAGCTGCTCTTGCCCTGGGACGACTGGCTAATTACAGTGACGACCTGGCTGAGGCTGTAGTCAAGGGAGATATCCTCCCACAGCTCGTTTACTCCCTGGCAGAGCAAAATGTGTGTTTCTGTATATGTATACACATTTGTGTGTGTATATACAGTATATCACCCTTCATGGTATCCTTAGCTGAAAGTTTGTTTATTCCAGAGGTTAAAGGTCCTTTCACACCACAGACAGCAGGGCATCTCCCTACTGGCTGTGTGCCTTCCCACAAATGTCTGACACTGGGTCCATTGTCAATGCTTTGAATATAAACTAACAATTAGGAGAATCAGCAAATATGTATTGTTTTTCTGTTGTTGTGTTTAGCGTTTTTATAAGAAGGCAGCAGCATTTGTTCTCCGTGCCGTGGCAAAGCACAGCGCTGATCTGGCCCAGGCTGTGGTGGATTGTGGAGGGCTGGACGCTTTGGTCATCTGTCTGGAGGAGTTTGATCCTGGGGTCAAAGAGGCTGCGGCCTGGGCTCTGGGATACATTGCACGTCATAACGCACGTGAGGCCATTTAGTAATACAAATACCCACACTTACACAGACACACAACCAATGATAGGTCACAGACTAATAACACAGGCACTAAAACCCCTCTCCACTCTGCATGTAGACCTTTCTCAAGCTGTGGTGGATGCAGGGGCTGTTCCACTGCTGGTTTTGTGTATCCAGGAACCAGAGGTGGCGCTGAAACGCATCGCTGCCTCTGCCCTTAGTGACATTTCTAAGCATTCTCCTGAGCTGGCTCAGACCGTGGTTGACAGCGGCTCCATCGCACACCTGTCTCAGATGATCCTTAACCCTGATGCCAAACTGAAGGTAATTGGGTGGGATTAGTCAGCCAAAATATGTTCTACCTAGATCTGGTTTACAGCTGACCTGTACTTTGTCAATGTGTGGAGACACAAATGAGGTTAGGCATTCCAGTTGTCTCTAAAACCCTACAACCCTACCCACCGCTGTGGTTCCTCTCTTCTCTCCATCTGCTCTTCTTCACTTCCTCTCATCTTCCTCTCCGGGTCTTCGGCTGTGGCTCCTCCCCCATCCAGAGGCAGGTGTTCTCTGCGCTGAGTCAGATCAGTAAGCACTCCGTGGATCTGGCAGAGATGGTTGTGGAGGCAGAGATATTCCCTTCTGTACTGGTCTGCCTTAGAGATCCCGACGAGTATGTCAGAAAGAACGTGGCCACGCTAATGAGAGAAATAGCTAGACACACACCTGAGGTACAAACACACAAACCAAACATCAGAGCTACACACACACACAAACATCCAATTTACATTAGTGCAACACTCACACACAAACCAAATAACAAAGATATACACACACATACAAACTAAACATCCGATGTACACATACACATAAACAAATAATCAGAGGCATACACAAACACACACAAACAAACACATACATTAATTAAAAAAACATCAGAAGTACACACACAAAAATACACACAAACATATAATCAGATGAATACACAGACCCAAACCAAACTTCTGAGGAACACATAGACATGATTCACAGAACAAAGCACACACCACCTACAGCAAATACACACACTTTAGCGATACAGAAAACTGTCAACTGTACCTCTGCTCTGATTGTGTTTGTACAGCTGTCTCAAATGATCGTGAACACCGGTGGTGTGGCAGCGGTGATTGACTACCTGGGGGATTGCCATGGTAACGTGCGGTTGCCGGGGATCATGATGCTTGGATACGTGGCAGCTCACTCTGAAAATCTTTCCATGGCCATCATCATCTCTAAGGTGTGTGTGTTCTGCAGCATCCCCAAAGTGTGTGTGCACTGTCTTCAAAGTGTGTGTGCACTGTCTTCAAAGTGTGTGTGTGTGTGTGCGTGTGTGTGCACTGACTTCAAAGTGTGTGTGTGTGTGTCTTCAAAGTGTGTGTATGTGTGTACACTGTCTTCAACGTGTTTGTGTGTGTGTGCACTATCTTCAAGGTGTGTGTGTGTGTGCGTCTATAAAGTGTGTATGTGCACAATTGTTTCAAGGTGTGTGCGTGCGCACTGTCTTCAAAGTGTGTGTTTGGATGTGTGCACTGCCTTCAAGGTGTGTGTATCTTTTTTATAATGTCTTCCCCCATGGCTCTACTCGCCTTGGTGGTTGTTGCTCCTCCTGACCTCTAGGGGGTGCCTCAGTTGGCCATCTGTCTTTCTTCTGAGTCAGAGGACCACATCAAGGCGGCCACAGTTTGGGCATTCGGTCAAATCGGCCGCCACACGCCGGAGCACGCCAGGGCAGTTGCCATGGCTAATGTGCTGCCCAAGCTGCTGGTCCTTTACATGGACACAGACAGCTCAGAGGACCTACAGATCAAGGTAAGGTCAGATGTCCATGTCCTCACAGTTTAACAGAAGCCGTAGGAATGGCCAGAAATGAAGAAGAACAGTAAGTCTTCAGTAGCATCTCTCCGCTGTTAACTCTGTCCCTTGTCCCCAGGCTAAGAAAGCTCTGAAGAGTGTCCTACAGAAGTGCACTTACCTGCCAGCTCTGGAGCCACTGCTCTATGATGCTCCTAGCAACATCCTCAAACATGTCATTTACCAGTTCAGCAAGGTGGGGTCTCCTTTATCAGACTTTATTTACAGAAATGATCAGGGCTAACCAATATTCTAATATTAGTTTCTTCCTGGAATTCAGAGGATCAACTCATTTAAACCCACCTTAGTACAAGTTTACGACCATTTTAAACCAGAGGTCTCCAACCCTGTTCCTGGAGATTTCACTCCAACCCTAGATATATGTAGCCTCATTTATCATATCAACCAGCTAATTATTAGAATCAGGTGTGCTAATTAAATTTTGGATTGAAAACAGGACGCTTGCTCTCTAGAACATGTTTACATTAAAAGTTCAAAGTAAGTGCAATCTCTGAACAGAAAATTGCCCTTATCCTTCATCCTGTCACCCTCTTCAGGTGCTTCCCCATGACAGCAAGGCTCGTCGTTTGTTTGTAACAAGCGGAGGCCTGAAGAAGGTTCAGGAGTTAAAAGCTGAGCCTGGATCGGCCCTGCAGGAGTATATAAACTCAATTAACAACTGCTACCCAGAGGAGATAGTCAGGTATATACTGTGTGTTTATACATATATATATATACCGGTATACACTATATACAGCTCTGGAAAAAAATTGAGGCCACTGCAAAAACCATCACTGTTTCTGGATTTTCTATGGATAGGTATGTTTTTGGGTAAAATTAAATTTTTTGTTTTTTGTGCATTAAATGACAACTGGTTAAAATAACAAAAAAAGATGCATTGTCAGACCTCAAATATTCATATTAATTTTGAAACAACACAATACTAATGTATTCAGAAATCTAAGAGTTCAGAAATCAATATTTGGTGGAATAATAATAATTGTATAATAATAATAATTGTCTTTCATGCATCATGGCATGTACTCTACCAGTCTTTCACATTAATGTTGGGTGACTTTGTCACTCCTGGCACAAAAATGCAATCAGCTCTGGTTGTTTGATGGCTTGTGACCATCCATCTTCCGCTTGATCACATTCCAGAGGTTTTCAATGGGGTTGATTTAAGAAGAATTTGTATATTATATATACACATACACAACAGGGTTGATTTGGCAGCCATATTAGTCTTACTTAGTTGGACTTTTTATCAGTATTCAAAGACTCTAGACAAAAGCTTAAATGTATTTGGTCACTGCATTTGGATTCTGCAGGGGATGGGATATAAGAGGTTAACTGAGTTTACACAATATCAAAGAAAGAATAAAAATATTAAAATGAAACTAAAACTAAATCATTTCAATTGAAAATATAAATATTTGGGCAATCTTTTACTCACATCTTGTGTGAAATCAGATAGCCTTGTCCAACCACATAAGACATGTTGTCCATAGTTATAGTATACTGATGAAATTACGAAATAGCTGCCAATATCATCACTGGTACACACACACACACATGTCTAAACACATTGTGACACACAGACACACAAGACTAATTTGCTGGTTAAAAAAGTTGAATCTGTTAGCATTTCCTCAGTACATTGAGCTCCTTGATGTGAACACTTGATGTGAACACTTGATGTGTGCTCTGTGGTTCTGGTGTAGGTTCTACTCCCCAGGGTACTCAGAAACACTACTGGAGCGCGTGGATAAGTACCAGCCTGTCTGACGGTCCCAGTCTATGGCCTACTGGGGGGATGCAAGCTTATATGCCATTTCACACCCATCCATGAATATGAGGAGAAAAGACCAATATAAAAAACATTATCTCATTACTCTGTCTTTGTCTCATTTCCCAGTACATTGCCATATGGACTATATGCACTTTCGTAGCTGTGTAGGTCCATGTTAGAATTTGTAAAAAGGAATGACTTACTAACTTACAAATATGAAAGCATTGTATAGTTTTGTGTTTTGTTTTAATATCCACTATAATTATTATTTTATATTTAGCTGATGATATTATACCTGATGATTTTTAACAACATGACGACATCATAATTTTATGATATACTCACAATCTTCCAGCATGAAAGCATTAAAACAGTTCAATTAAAATAAAAACGAACCCCCTGATGTTTTATTTTTACCTAATATTTATATGTTAAAATATTATTTTCTCTACCTCTTTCAGTTTCTGTATAAGGACACATTTACAAATATGATGTTAACTTACAAAACTAATAATTTGGATGTGAACAAAAATATTATTATTTATAGGATTTGCAGGCCACTTGCCATTTTTGATCTTATTGATTTCATTTTGAGAGCTGTGTGGAAGATCATTTTCTGTTTTACTATGCAATGCACAGCACAGATATCGTTAACAGTTGTATACATCACTCTGTCACCCCCTGGCGGCCGCGTGTTCCTGCAGTTTTCCTTTATCCGAGTAACCCGACAACTGTGGCGCACATGGCTACGCCCTGGATTAACTCCAGATTGCACTGAGGGTAATAATATGGTTCGTGTACACGGGATTGTTGCTATCAATTGCATTGACAAATGTGATGTGCATAATAATTACTTTTCACGCCTAGGTATGGATATTTTATTGAGCTATATGCTACAGAACTGGATCAACATTGCGCCCAATATATTGAAAAGAGCTGCAGCTGGGTTTGATGACGTGCATGTGGAAAGATAGCCTACCTCCTTGAGCGAGAATGTCACATAAAATAATGGTTAAGAATGCAAGGTTAGCTCTATCTTGGGCGGTTGGAATATTGGCAGTAACTAAAATATTGTTCGAATCCCCAACAAAATTTAGCATTTTTATATTTTACACTGATCTTGTATTTAGCCAATTGATGCAAAACATTTGATGAATTATGCTTATGGAATTAGGTCTATACCTGTATCGGGGCAGCCTAAAGATACAGGTTCCGGTATTATCCTTGTTCAAAAGGATAATACCTGGCACACCCCTCCGAGGGGAAACATTGTAAAGTCAATGGGAAGTTTCTTAAATTAATATTTTACAAATCCTATTTGTTTAAAAATTTAGGCTAAAACTGATATGCAGCTCTGATTCAGAGCTCTGCAGAAAAAACGTGGGCCTGCTTTTATTTAAGAAATATAAATTGGTGGTTTGGAACATTTTCTCACATCAAATGACATTTTTTTTACAATTTCATACTGTTAAGTTTAATCATTTTTTGTATTGGATATGCTGATTCAGTTATTCTCATTTTATATTCTGAGATTGACAACGAAAGATTTACAGTAAACACACACACACACACACACACACACACACACACACACACACACACACACACACACACACACACACACACACACACGCACACAAACACACACGCACGCAAACACACACCTCTCACTTGTCAAAAATGTTCCCAAAATGATGATGAATAAATATCAAGAGAGAAAAGTTTTGATTCTTACATGGAAATTCACATGCATGATAAATCACCAATGTGTTGGTCAATGTAGCCTAACTGTTATTCATAATCGTATTTAGTATTTGTATGTTTTTCTCGAACACTGCTCAGCTGTTCATGTCCCATACTGATTTAAGTGTATAAATAAAGGCCAAAATATATTCCATAGGTTTATTATTATAATAATTACAAAATTTGCTACTAAACAGGTTCATTTGCAGACGAATAAAAGGGTGTATGTGCTAGTGTGTGTGCGCGTGTGTGCACGTCGCGTTCTTCAATCGACCGGAACTTCAAGTTAAAAGGGAACTTACAGGGGGATGCTTTCTCTTATCCTTGTACAGAAATCGTTTGGTATCGGCCATTCATCCTTTTTCTCACGTAAGTGTGGCCATTCGTTTTTTTATTTCGCATACAGTGCTTGACAACTGTTAGGCTCCACCTACCCCCATTGTTCAGTTATTAATTTGTGTGAAAACACGTAGGGGTCTACACCTTTCACAAGTTCCAGTCCCTTTAAGCATCATCACCAACTATACCGTAGCTATCTTTTTTACCGGGCGTCCGTCTAAAGGTATAGGCCTATCCACCGATGAAAAGTGAAAAATGCCTTTTTTATCCACAAAAACTGTTTTTTTTTGCATATTTGCAGTTTGTTTCAATGGAGCTTTTGAAAACGTTTCAGAAAAAGGTAGGCCATGCATCTTGAGAGCTTTTACAATTATGCTAAGTGTATTAAAACAAGTTAAATTTATAAAGTAGTTAATCCAAACGAGTTGATTTAAGTAGCTTGTATTAACTCCTGTTTTTTAAATTATTTAGAAAAATATATATTTTTTAGTTAAATGACCAGTTGTTTTGAATTTACAGCCCTTGTTTTTATATTTAATAATTAATGTTAATAACATGCTAAATCGACAACAGTTTTATAAACCTTGAATTTTACCCGTTTACTACATTTGGCATAGGGTCTCCGTGGTTTGCTGGGTGTTATAACCGAAGTTTCCCCGGAACAACCAGAGACTCCTCTAAAGACTCGGATGGGGGAGGCCTCAAACCCGTCACATGCTCCCAAGGATGCCTTAATGACGGGTAGGGGATTGAGTCATATTGCTTCAATTCACAACAGAAAATACAATACATTATTTTACCACACAATAATATTTGATAGTAATACAATTCATAAAAAAGTGTCTACTTTTAAAACAGAGTTTGAAATGTCTTGCCATTTGAGGTTGTGTCAGTATTCTTATGGACCAAAGGCGTAGGAACGAGTTTGATATTAAGGGGGATACACCATATATTTTTCACAAATTGTACTTTTATTGGGGGGGGACCACATTACCTGTCTGTAACATTGGGGGAGACATGCTTATTTTAAATTAGCAACTTGTCTTCCTTTAAAAAACACAGCCACAAGTAGCTGAGTCAGAATTTGTGAGGCCATCATTAACACATCTCTACATGTTGGGAGACATTTAAGTGTCATCAGATAGTTACAACTTATAAAAACCATAATTGCACTTATTTGGTATGTTTTAGGTATGAAGTCACAGCATTGTCAGGAGAAACATGTTACTGTGGTCATTATGGGATGGAAGGGCTAGTGGCCAGGGTCTGTCCTGGCAGCTCTAAATGGTGGTGAGCTATATTTTAATTACATTTTTATTGTGACAGCTCTCATCTGTATTATAGAATGTCAGTTAAATCTACACTTGAATCTTGTATAATAGGTTTAGATTAATTGGCTCCACTTCTTCAAACACAATAACTCATTAGACTGCTGTTCTTACCCGCTGTATCTTTAATGTATGTGCCTCCAGTTGTTGTGACTCTGTGTGTCTGCCTTGTGGAGAAGGAAAGGACATCTTAGTTGTGTACAGAACTCTGGGGCCCTACATCCGGAATGTCAGCTTAGCTGTTCTGACAGACATAGTGCATGCTGGGATCCCTTTTCACCTGGAAGTTTCTGGCTACCTGGCAGCACCTCCCGCTCAACCTACTGGTTAGTTAAACTTCATAATGTTACACTATTTATCAGATTTTATATAGGTTATTGTGTCAAATGGTAACACATATGAGTACTATTGACAGATTGACTTGCATGATGATTGTTGGTTGTGATTAGACTGTTGCGTGTGGTTGTTAGGGATACACGGCCTGGGACGGGAGAACCTATCTTTTGTGGATGTTCAGTTCAGTGGGAGGAGCCTCATTGATCGCAGTTCACACAGTATTATCATTCAGGAAGACGGCTTCTTCACCTTCTCTTCTGATTGGATTCTAGAAAACCCTGGAACATACCAAATCAGTAAGTCAAGATCCATCATTTAAGGAAATGTTTGGGAATAAGAAACGTTCTCTCAATCCCTCTCTCTTTCCCTGTTTCTCTCATTCCCTCTCTTTTTCCCTGTTTCTCTCAATCCCTCTCTCTTTCCCTGTTTCTCTCAATCCCTCTCTTTTTCCTTGTTTCTCTCAATCCCTCTCTCTTTCCCTGTTTCTCTCAATCCCTCTCTCTTTCCGTTTCTCTCAATCCCTCTCTCTTTCCCTGTTTCTCTCAATCCCTCTCTCTTTCCCTGTTTCTCTCAATTCCTCTCTCTTTCCCTGTTTCTCTCAATCCCTCTCTCTTTCTCCATATTCAGATGTGTCCGTCTCCAACCTCCTCTCCCAGCTCTCCTCCTCCCTCAGTCTCTCCGCCTTGCATCCCTCTCCAGAGGGGTTAGAGGTCAGCCTGGTCCAGGGGCAAGGAGCCACCCCCAGCTGCATCCCCTACACAGCCCAGGGCACCATAACACAGGCTCTGGAGAAGGCCTACCTAGGTGATACGCTCATCCTGCTGGCATACGTGGGAGCTGGAGTCAGGGTGCAGTTCCACTGGAGCTTCAGTAGTGATGAGGACAAACTGGAGGAAGTGAGGAGCGTCGACGTGAAGACAGAGTCTGACTGTCAGAGAAGCACTGTGGTACTGAGATGTGGGGATTTTGTGTGAGTCTAACTGAAATGTCAGTCACCATTTTTGACAGGACATAACAATGAAATTTGCCTTTGTTTCAGCATCGAATATTTGAAAGGGAGGGAGTTCACACTGTCATGGTAAATGCTTCAAACGACTATGGGTGGACCAATGAAACCATTCATATCGTGAGTAACTCTGATTCAACGTTTCATGTTAAGGCAGTAAATCTGCCTTATGGTCTTAAATCGGGTCTCCAACCTAGGGTTCGGGTCCCCCTGGGCGTCCTTTGAGCAACTGCAGGGTCTTTTTGGGAATATCTCCAAAAGTGATCATTTATATTATTATTTTTTTGAATATATAGAGTCTTGTGTTGAAATACCATCCTGCAAATGTCAAATTATTATTTAGGGAAGGGATGGAGTTGCATTATAATGCAACTGAGATGAGGGATGATGTTTTTAAAGAAAAATGGAAAAACATCTGAAAACAATTTTTAAGCAAAAGTGGACTGTAGGTGTAGGAAATTTTTAATGTTAAAGGCAGATGTTATGTCATTTAGTGGATGCTCAAAAGGTCTTACAGTAGAGTGACTCATTCTCAGCAGCTACAAAAGACTACATATTATGAGGTAATTGAGTTGACTAATGGTGTGGTATTCTTAAATAATTTAATTGGTGGATTCATAAACACACCCATTCAAATGGTGTTATCTAAATAATTAGGCTCCATTTGTGAAAGCATGGCAAGATTTGCTAGAATGCTCCATTTGTGACAGGGACTACGTCTTTCTGCAGGCTGTGGTGAGACGTGTGGTGAGCCATCTGACCCTTGGCAGTCTGTCTGGGTACCACCTCGGTGCTGGTCAGAATGTCTCTTTGGACCTGCACCTCCACTCCACACAGAGCGAGAGCCTTCTTCTCAACCTCACGCTGACACACCAGGGAGAAGATGTCTTCAAGCGTGACCTTGTCCACATCCAAGCCTTGAAATATGTCCACCCTGACCATGGAAGAGATCAAAACCACGACCAAACAGAAGGTCACAATCTCAACCAAAACCATCCCCACATTCGTGAACTTGACCATTTCAACAACTTTACCTTCAGGTTTAAATGCAGCCGGCACTGCAGCCAATGTCACAGAGATGGCCATGACACCCTGTCATTCGTCTCCACCCACACCCTGACCTCCACTTTGCCAACCGTTGGTCCCCTGCGCCTCCTCTCCACCTCCAGCCAGACCAGCTGCAACCTCCAGTTTCACCTGCACTACCACCTCCCCACCATCGTGGGGCAGTATATCTTCTCAGTAGCAATCTTTTCCCGCTATAATCCCACAGTGCCGCTGCTCTCCGCCTCTCTCCCTGTGATGGCGTATGACTGCATCAGTAGTATCTTACCAGCTGGACCGTGGAGCACTGTTGTTATAACACGGTCAGAATTAAATCTCACAGTCAAAAGCCAGGCTGGCCACCTGGGCTCAAATTTGCTTTGGACTGTTGTACGTGGCAAAACTACTGTGCTCAACAGAACCACAGAGGCCTGGAGCTCAGTCATGAGTTTCCCGACTGCAGGGAGATATCTGGTCATGGTGAAAGCCTTTAACCCAATTAGCTGGGCCAGTTTCCACACACACTTCCTGGTCCAAGATCCTGTCGGAACGATGGTGTTGAACATTCCAAGCGTGTTTGTGGTCAACGAAACGACCAGAGTGTTGTTCACCATCACAACTGGGTCAAATATGACTGTGGTTGTGTTAGTGAACACGACAGTGCTTTACCAGATCCACGGTTACACCGCAGGCAGTGAGGTGACCTTGGATGTAGTGTTCGACCATTTGGGGAGCGCTGAGGTTGTATTCAAAGCTGAGAACCTGGTCTCATCTGAGAACAGGAGTGTGAATGTCTGTGTTCAGGCAGCCAGAGAGAGGTCCCCCGTGGTTGCCATGGATATCACTGCAACACCTGTTGATGGACAGAGCCTAGCTCGCAGCACCAATGTCCATGGTAGGAATAATAAAGTAAATAACACAGTCATTAACTTGTTACAATGATTTCCCTGTGTTCTAAGATAACAGCATGCCATTGTGTGTGCCTAAACTGTGCAAACTGCTGTGACTGTAGAGTAAATTTAGAAAGTACTCAGATTTTACCCTACACTTATTCTCACAAAACCTGTGTTAACTTCCTCAATAGTCTGTGTCAAACTGATTTCAAAGAGGGCCTAGTGTACAGTATGCTGGTTTTAGTTTATCTTTCAATTAGTCCCCTACTTCAAGGAATGTAAGATGCTGTGACTCAGTCTCTGTGCTTCGTCAAATACTGTGTATGTACGACATGGCATATATATTTAAAACACATTTGCTATGAACCTTTAATTGCATTAATTTATAAAATGCAATATTTATTTCCTGTACATTGGTTGTCATTCACAGCTGTGATAATTTCAACCGAGAAGCAGGCGTATCCCACAAACACGGATATAACATTCCAAGCCTTGATGAATGAACCGGACCCTGTTGAATTCGAATGGCACTTTGGAGATTCCAAGCCACTCCGGACAACGTCACGAGTCATCAAGAGGAGATACCAAACTCCTGACAGGTTTTCACCCATCTTCTCTCAAGAAGCATAATTAGTCAATTACCAGTCATGGTCAGCAGGCATGGTCTGAAATGTTGGATATTACTGCTCAATATTCAAGTCCTATACACAAAAAAACCCCACTAAGACTGGATGAGATGTGCGGGACTCCAGTTTTGATTACTCAAATTGAACTGCAGCATTGTCTTCAATTCTGTACCTTTTTTGTTGTTGTTCTGTATCTGTATATGTAAATGTGGCAGGGGACTATATTTTTTCTACTTCCTTTTTTACTTAGAATAGGAGAATATTGGGTATGATGTCCCACCCAAAGATAAATGATTTGATTGACTTAATTCCTTTTTTATTAATATCTTTATTTTTTTTAATTACAGTAGGAGCCAGAGAAAATCTTTAAGAAATGCAGTTGTATAACTTTGTGGTTTTGTGGGAATAAGTCGTGTTATCTCACCCTGTGTTACCCTATTCATACATCATTGGGTCTTCTCCTCCTTCCACGCTCCCAGGTACAGTGTGGTGGTGGTAGCGTCCAATGGGCTGAGCTCCTACACGTCCCCGGCTCATCCGATCCTTGTCCAGAGACCAGTACGACCCAACCGACTGCTCCTTCAGCCGTCTGTGCTTCTCAACCACACCGCCAGCTTCACCTGCAGGATCACATCTGGAACTGACCTCTCATACAACTGGAGCTTTGGAGAAGGAACATCCAGGATGGGAGGGAACGTGGAACAGCATGTGTTCTACAGGTCAGCTAGAAACTTCAGAAGCAGCTTAAAGGTGCAGTTCATATAGCGTGAAATCGTGCAACATAGTGGAATGTAGTTTCATGTTATTCTACTGTAACGAGTAGAGACAAAGGAAATGGACAAAGTGGAGGGGTTAAGGGCCGTGGTGGGTGTTTTATTGAAGAAATGAAGGTTTCTGACTAGACGAGGTTTAAAGGGGAAATTGAATATGACTAATTGTGAGGGAAGAGAAATGAGGGTAAAAATAAAGTAAATCAAATAAATAAGAACGGGAGGGGTGCTGATTGTTTCCGGAAGGTTCTTCCTATGAAGCGGCTATGGTGAGATACTGGTATGTCCGGCAGTGGTGCGTTCGTGCCACGCTACATACTATGATGTTGTTTAATTGAACTGATTGTTCCCAATGCAGGACCGGAGAGTTCACCGTTCAGGTGACTGTGTATAACCTGATCAGCTCCACCTCTCTGACTGCACAGATGTTTGTGGTGGATCGCCCCTGCCAGCCTCCACCTGTTAAAAACATGGGCCCCCTCAAAATACAGGTATGAGTGTTACTACCAGACTGCAAGTTGACTTTTGGCCAAACAGTTTCGTTCTTGGACTGGCTGACTCATGCTCGACATTGGACATCTGATCTCCAGGTACGGAGGTATGAAACGGTGCGTCTGGGGGTAACATTTGAAGCGGAGATCCAGTGCGATGTCTTCCACGGTTTGGAGTACCGCTGGTCTCTGTACACGTCTGCGGGCCTGCCTGTACAGCTACCTCCTACTCACACCGACCGGCAGAGCATCACCCTGCCCAGACACTTTCTGAACTATGGCCTCTACATCGCCACAGCCAGGGTGAGGAGAAAACACTGGAATACCTTGTCTTTCATTTGTTTGTTGCAAGGGAAAGATGTTCGAGATAAATATATAGCGAACTAGACCAGCTGTTGCATAGATGTTGCTGTAATGTTGTCCTGTGGCTGGGTACAGGTCCAGATGGTGAGCAGTGTTGTGTACAGTAACTACAGTGTTGGTGTAGAGGTGCTGCCCAGCCCTCCAGTCAGCCTCATCCAGGGAGGGAGCAACGTGTTTCTAAGCAGGACAAGCAGTAGCATCATCTCCCTGAACGGACAACGGTCCTACGACCCTGACTACCCCATGAACCAACTCAGGTAACTACGCTGGTGGCTGGCGGGAGAATCTGGTAATATAGCAGGGTTGGAGCAAAACCTTGAACCAACACCAGTTCTCTGTGAGGGTTAGTCCACAGCCCAGCCTAGAAGGTTATTTTTTGGATTACCCCTCCAACTCTTACTAAACCCCTCCCCTCTTACAGCTATAGCTGGACCTGTAAGCCAATCAGTGTGATCGACAGCTCCTGTTTCAACCAGTACGTGCCCACCTTCTTCTCTGTTGTCGTGTTTCCGGTGGGGTTCTTGAAGCAGGACTTTGACCAGTTTAGGTTCTCCCTGACGGTCCAGAGTGGAGAA
Source organism: Umbra pygmaea (assembly GCA_016801145.1). Classification (NCBI taxonomy): domain Eukaryota; kingdom Metazoa; phylum Chordata; class Actinopteri; order Esociformes; family Umbridae; genus Umbra; species Umbra pygmaea. Next base: position 6,603 of record JACXGM010000433.1, on the reverse strand, counting down.
AGGACATCTACTGCTGACACCTTCATCACAGTGACATACAGCCTGGCCAGGTGCATAAACTGATGCTTATTTACTCTGTGTAGGTGATGGTAGTGAGGTTAATAGCTGTTCGTTTATTGATTGAAACAGCAATCAGCGCATTGTCTGTTGGTCACGCTCCCCTTTTTCCTGATCTGTCTTTTCGTCTTCTCTATCTAGGAAGGTGTCTTTGTATTGGTACCAGGGCCAGGTTGGGTCACTGAACTGGGACCAGGCCTTCTCAGCGAGGGCAGTGTGTGAGAGCTGTGGCTCGTTCTCCAGAACCATCAGCTTCACTTGGACCCTCTACCTGGTAAACCACTCCAGTAAGGTGGACACTGAAGGTAAGACAGGGTTGCCTCACTGCGCTATATGTAGCTAAGCCTTCTGTAGCACTGTGTAGAACCAGCTACGTGTTAATAAGAAATCTAGACCCAGTTCTGGATAGTAGGGATAAATACAGGTCCTCTTGTGTTATCCAGTAGTGTGTTGTGTGTAACTGATCTGGTTGACTGATATATTACTGTGTATATGCATTGTGGAGGGATGTATGTTAGTGTGCATATGTTGGAGAAGTGTGTATTAGTGTGTGTGTGTGTGTGTGTTTGTGTGTGTGTGATTAGGTGTATATTAGATTGAGTGGATGTTGGAGAAATGTATTAGTGTGTGTATAAGTTGTTAAGGTGTGTATTAGTGTGTGTGTATGATGAAGTGTTTTTTTAGTGTGTGTGTATGATGTTAAGTTGTGAATTAGGGTGTATAATGTAAAGGTGTGTATTAGTGTGTGTGTGTGTTTGTGTGTGTGTGTGTGATGTAAATGTGTGTATTAGTGTGTTAACTGTGTTCTCTTCCTGCAGTTCCCTTCTGTCACAGAGTGGATCTAAGTGTTCCCTCGAACAGCATTGGTGCTTCTGTGTTAACCCAACCCCCAGCTCTGACTGTCCCCCCTCCAGTATCACCCTCACCCACAGCCAGCATGATATCACACCCATATGCACCCCCACCCACAGCCAGCATGATATCACACCCATATGCACCCCCACCCACAGCCAGCATGACATCTGACATGTCTGGGATATCAAACACAGATGGCATAACATCAGGTTCATCCTCACACTCTGCTGTTTTGGCCAACCCCTCAGCAGATCCTATCTCTTCTCCAATCAGCTCGATTTCTGGTACACCTGAGCCAGGTAAGGGTTAAGAGACACAAGAAAATGATTAGCTTATGCAAATAATTATTTTATTTTACAGGTGGTTTTATCACTGAATTAGGTTAGTGTCGGTGGCAGATGGCTCAGTGGTTACGGAGTCAGACTTGTAGTTGGAAAGTTGCCAAATGTCATTGTCCTTGAGCAAGGCACTTTACTGTAGATTGCTCCAGGGGGATATCCCTGTACTTAATGTAAGTCACTCTGGATAAGAGCGTCTGCTAAATGACTAAAATGTCAATTGAAATGAATTGAAATGTATCTATTGTTTCAGATATAGGAGAGCATATCCCGGCTGGGCCTTCATATCCAGTCTCAGAGTCCCCTATGTTTGACCTTGATGACGGCAGCACCCTTTATTCTGCTGAACCTGGTCAAAGCGAAGAATTCTCCTTCAATGCTGATTTGTTCTCTGACTACGACTTCCCTTCACTGGTCCAGGAGGGTGGAGATGTGGACGGACGTCCTGGTGAGAAACATGGAGGGAGATTGTTTGGAAAGGAAGAGGGAGTCAAGAGTTGTAGTTGGAAGGCTGCCTGTTTGTTTCCCGACTGTGCCGAATGTCATTGTGTCCTTGAGCAAGGCAGCATGTCCCTGTATTTACTGTATGTTGCTCTGGATAAGAGTGTCCCCTAAATGACTTAAATATAAATGAAGAAAGATTGGTGGGTGAGGATACAGAAAGGTAAAATACTCATAGTTCAGGTGAATAGACCTCTTTGAGTCCTTTTGTCATGGAATGTTCCAGGTCATCCTGGTCCAGGAGTAGTCCACAAAAAATATATGTAACATTTTTGTTTTGTTTCACTACAGGATTGGAATACAATGGGACACTAATAGGACCATCAGCCAATCAAACAGCGGCTGATAATTTCAATGGTAATGCCAGCTCATTCAACTCCATACCACATGATTTCAGTAGATGTGAAAATTTAACTCGAACGACTTGCATTTTCGAGAAACTGCAATGTGATTGCGTTGCAGCAGTGCTTTGTGATGCAAAGCACACCTGTGTGTCAATTAATACAGGTTATTTATTTAAATACTCACTCATTTAAAAAAAGAATAAAAAAATGTTAAGCCAAGCTGGGAAACATTATTTTTACCTTGTCAGTTGAGCAAGAACATTGCAGGGAGTTGAACCCTATTCCAACAAGGTGTAAGTACCACTACCAGTGCCTTAAGTGCAAAATAATAAAAAACAATGGTTTTGCAAAGTATTTTAATCAAAGAAAATGTGTCATATTAATATGTTATTATACAATTCGGTAACACTTTATTTTGAGAGTCCAAAAAGTGTATCTGTAGATGCTCTACAGATTATCTGCAGACTATCAACAACATATTAACAAACTATCTACTAACCCTAACCCTAACCCTAATCCTAACCTTAACCCTTCCCTAAATATTAAGCCTAACCTTAACCATTACCCTAAAACATATTCTAAACTTAACCCTACCCTTAAACTACAATTTTAGTTGATTATAAACAGATAGTTTGTTGATAGTTTGTTGATAGTCATATCATCAACAAACTATCTGTAGAGCACCTACAGATGGAATTTCGGACTCTCCAAATAAAGTGTAACCTACAATTCATATTTTACACAGTGTTGAAATGTTTTACTCAAATCATTTCACAAGTTAAATGGAATTTGTTCATGCTTTTGGATAATTAATGATAATTAATGATAGTTAATGATAGTTAATGATTGGACGAACAAACCTGTCATCCTCACCCTGCTGCTTGCTCTGTAATAGGAATGACCTACTGGGATTTTCTCGCACAACCATCTCTAGAGTTTACAGAGAATGGTCCGAAGAAGAGGAAATATCCAGTGAGAGGCAGTTCTATGGGCGAAAATGCCTTGTTGATGTTAGAGGAGAATTGCCGGACTGGTTTGAGCTGATAGAAAGCAAACAGTAACTGAAATAACCAGTCATTACAACCAAAACGCACAATTGTTGAACCTATGGCAAAAAGAATTTAGGTAGTTTTGATGGCAAAAGTGGGTCCAACTCGATACTAGCAAGGTGTAGCTAATGAAGTGGCCGTTGAGTGTTATTGTATATCAACTATTTTGTTGGTCAGTAGTCTACACCAGTGGATCCCAACACTCTCCTCGGGGCACCCCATACAGGCCATGTTTTTGTTTTAACCCTGAAATGGCACACCTGATTCAATTAGTCAAAGTCTTAATGTGTAGTTGACTAATTGAATCAGTTGTGTCATATCAGGGTAAAAAACAAAAATATGGCCTGTCTGGGGGTCCCCGAGGAAAGGGTTTGGAACCACTGGTCTACATGCCATAGACAAACTTTAACACTGAGCACCATAACATATGTTACCCTAAACAGGTCCAGAGGGCTATTCTCTATTATAAATAGGATTGACTGATAGCCATGGTACATGTACTGTACATGAGACCTTCTGATTCTCAAAAAAACTCACTCTATAATAATTCCAGCATCAGCATAGACTACTTCGGCCAGTGATCTGCTAACTGAGGACACTTCACAAATAAATACTATTTGCTCTAAACACTCACCATGTTAATCAGACGTGATGAAAAAATGCATTCTCTACAGCAGCATGTTACTGGCAGAAGCTAAATGAATATTTGAGCAGGATATTATATAAAGGCTGTCCACGAGTCCTTATATCTAGAGTCCGAGTGAAGACTGGAGCGGCCGTGTTCGGTGGATCTTAATTGGGGACGCCGGGCTCGCATTACTGTCCGGACTGAGGGAAACGGAACAATATCACACAATGGGTTTGATGTGCTACACACCGTTCCATTCACTCCGGTCCCGAACGTAATGCGAGCCCGGCGTCTCCAATTAAAATCCACCGACTGCGGCTAGACTGAAGTCACAAAAACACAAATCAGATTGGAGTGTGAAGTCTTTTTTTTTACTTAAGTGCAACTCGAGTCCCCATCTCTGAAAATCAATGTGCTTCACATGATCAGATGGCCATCGCCTCAATTATCCATCCCATTTTTTTGCCAAGCTATCTTCAAATGTTGGCAACACTGAAACTAACTAGCTACTGTAGGCCAAACTGTAACCTTTTGCAAACTTGAACATTGCTGTGTATCTCCTTATTTTAATGATCCATTCCCGATTACATTTTGGATCGACTGGGAATTGATGAAAAGAGAGACCCCAATCTTGTTTTTTTTGTAAGATGTACAACTCGTTAAACAAAAGAAGAACATATTCACATTTTCTAACTAATCGTTCTTGTGCCTTGCTTTCATTGTAGTCAAATCCAAATCCTAGTATAGACAGACACCTAGTGGTAAAATTATTCAATGACATACCAGAGGGGCTAAATCTGTCATTGTTAATGGGAAATTGAATTGCTTATTATAAAAAACGAGCACAAGCGCACTGCATTGCACTTGGACGCATATGCTGCTGCCACTGGAATGGAATCAATATTATGAACTGTAGGTGCTGTTAAGGCCAAAAAACAAAATTATCAAAATGTATGTTTTTTTCTGATTATATAACTTCTCATGTTAATTATTTCTAGTTATTGATTGTCGCCATTTGCTTTGCTTGTTTAATTGTTATAATAAGCAGATTGCTCGTCTCTTTGTCTGTCAACTGTTTGTATTACTTTGTGAAGCAACCTTGAGTTCTTGTAAGGTGCTATAAAATAAACATATTATTATTATAAGTAAGGAGAAGGAGAAAAATATGAAGAATGAATGTGTTTCGTCACTCATGACACATACACATAATTACAGTTGTCGATGATCTAAAGATTTATGTTGTATGTAAAGTTTTACAGAGATGTAGTTGTGAATGTGTGTTCTAAATATTATTTTATTGTGAAATTCTTTACAGAGATATAGTTGTGAACATGTCTTACATCTTATAATGTGTGCAAACATTTTAAGGAGATGTGTATGTTTATCCTCCAGAATACGATGTTCCCATTTTAAGGAGATGTGTATGTTTATCCTCCAGAATACGATGTTCCCATTTTAAGGAGATGTGTAGGTTTATCCTCCAGAATACGATGTTCCCATTTTAAGGAGATGTGTATGTTTATCCTCCAGAATACGATGTTCCCATTTTAAGGAGATGTGTATGTTTATCCTCCAGAATACGATGTTCCCATTTTAAGGAGATGTGTATGTTTATCCTCCAGAATACGATGTTCCCTTTCTGGGAATAGAGGAGGGAGATCCAGGGATGTCAGGGGGCCGGCCAACAGGTAGTTCTGTGTAACGTTGTCATTTTTTATATATATTTATGTTTATTTAAACTTGTCTATATACTGTTTGTGGAACCTATATTTACAGTATTTATGTGTGTAAATCTTGTCTATTTACAGCATGGTATTTGAAAAAGTTATATTTATGTGTTTAATATGTGTGTGTATGTGTTTACACTTTGTCTGTATGCTCTTACTGTATATTGACAGTATGTTTGTTATGATACTCTCTGTTTTCTTCTATGTTCATCATCAGGTGTGGATGGTGGGAGTTATGAGATCTCCAAGCAGGACTCAGGTCTTTCTATTCCAGAGTCAGATGAGGATGAGGGGAGTGACCTGATGGACGCTAGCCCCTCCAGGGTGGTGCCTGACCCAACAATACTAGACCTGCCCAGAGAACTAGTAGAGCCAGACCTGTTTGACTCCTACACTTACACAGGTAATCATCAATGAGCAAGTCTTACATAGAACTACTGAGCAGTGCAACTAAACAGTACTGTGGATTGGTCTCAATGACATCCTTTTGCCTCTCCAGGAATCTCTTCTCCTCTCATAACATTAAAAGCCTTCACTCTGAGAGCAGACAGCACCTACATGTTGGAGGTCACGGCCAGTGAGTAACGTACACATGCTGCTTAATCAATAGAAGGATGGATCAACTGACTGATTTACTGATTCATTTTTAATAGGCTCCCTTTATCTGTTCATCAAAGATTGTCTCTCTTTTTGCTCTGACAGAATCCCATGATGCAGTATTGGGGCGGACTCAGCTCTTCCTGTCCACAAGCCCCACCCCCCGTGGGATGACCTGTCAGGTGCAGCCTATCAGTGGCCAGGAGATATACACACACTTCAGTATCTTCTGCACCTCTGGGAGAGAAGTATGACCACAGTAACCAGCAGCAGTAGACCTGTTGGAGCCATTTTACTGTTGTGTCTGTGGGTTGTGTGTTTTGTAGCCATGTAACTCATGTGTCTGTGGGTTGTGTGTTGTAGCTATGTAACTGTTGTGTCTGTGGGTTGTGTGTTTTAGCCATGTAACTGTTGTGTCTGTGGGTTGTGTGTTGTAGCTATGTAACTGTTGTGTCTGTGGGTTGTGTGTTTTAGCCATGTAACTGTTGTGTCTGTGGGTTGTGTGTT
>JACXGM010000432.1:62626-74734 GCA_016801145.1 Umbra pygmaea | reverse complement strand
GAGAGAGAGAGAGAGAGAGAGAGAGAGAGAGAGAGAGAGAGAGAGAGAGAGAGAGGGAGAAAGGGAGAGAAGGATAGGGAGAGAGAGAAGGAGAGAGAGAATGAGAGAGAGAGAATTATAGATCATCTGTAATCAGGAACTGATAGAGACACCATAAATAAAATGGCCAAAATAATCACCCTACAGCTATTGGTACATTTAAATAACAATGGTAGCCTCTGGCCTATGTTTTGTAGGCTAATCTATGTATGCATGATTTAATAGAGTTAGTCGATTGGATACTGCATTGCTGACATACCTTACGCCTGTGGACTGCCATAGCTAGTTATCAGAGTTTGACCAGGCCTTGTTTATTTCGAATTGCCCCCTGCACTGAATGCACATTTAATTTAAATTCTTTCACTTATTCAGGGCACGGTTCGCACTTAATCTTTTTAGACTGCTTACTTATATGTTATATTATTGCCTGAGTTAAAGAACACTACTGTACTTTGAAGTCCCTGCTGTCTCATTGGGCCATACAGGATGTTGATCTTTATTTTATGTTGGTTGATATAGCCATTGGAATTTTGTACACACTGTTTAATCTCAGAAATATGATGCACAGATGGAGTCACATTATCAGGCCAATCAAATCAGGGCAGCTTGTGAGACGACATTGGAAGGAGAAATGGAGAAGAGATCATCATCACAGGTGCAGAAGCTTCTGGATCTTTAGTGAAGGGGTACTGATTCTCTAAAGGTCAGAAGAAAAAACATCTGCAGCCAATCTGAATTAATGATCAGATAGAAAAGCAGAAGCACTGTACTCCTCTGTGAGTAAGACGTAAATAACCCTGCTCTAAATACCTGCTTCTATTCCAAACAAACCCATAAAGTTGTGCAATGAATGGTAGTTCCGAGGCTTGTGTGTACAAATACAGTATACACACATGCATGGGTATGTGTGAGTGTTCAAGGTGACCATGGACAAAAACTGAGATTTTAGAGAGCGCTTTAGCCATGTGGTCCACACTCTCGCTGCTATAGCTAACCTCAATGCTCACAGCACTTAGTTTCATGCGTTCCCATAGCGCTCACAGTTTCCACCGTTCCCATAGCGCTCACAGTTTCCACCGTTCCCATAGCGCTCACAGCTTCATCCGTGCCCACATACTTGCTGTCCAATTATATATTTGGTTAGTGCTGGTTTCATGGCAAATAAAAATGCAGGTTACCGTGTCCTTAGAGAAGCAATGAAGCAGCAGAGTTGATCACACATCAACACAAACAGCATACTCCTCATACACAGTAAAAATGTTGGTGTTAAATCAACACCCAAAGTGTTAAATTAACACGCTTCAGTGTGTGTATATAGGTCCACTGGACCTATACAAACACTGAGAGTGTTCATTTAACACTGACGTTTTTGTTGTGTATCTACACTTCTAGTGTGGGCTTCATGGGCAGATTTCAATGGCACTGTTCTAAGTGAATGGTGCCCAATCTTATAAAACTCCATTGACTACCAGCTGCTAGCTACAAAGAACTGATCACAATAACTACTGCTGAAAAGATCCACAGGACACAAAATGGCTTCTTTTTACTTCCTTTTCACTTCCTCCCACCCGGAGTGGCAGGTGGTGGTAAAAACTAGGGGCTAGCTCTGGCTCAAACCCCATTTCAATCCCAAACATTGTTGTTCTCCAACCGTCTGCAACGTAGCCATGATTCCTGCTAGCTACGTCTCTAGCCCTAATGGATGTCTAATCTTTCTTCTGCTTTCATTCTGCTCATTCATCTCTCTTACTTGTGAGAAGAGTATACTTACTCACTCAGTTCTTTTTCACATTACACATTCTCCCCAAAAATAAAGATTTAATAAACAACCAAATAGCACTTGGTGGTGCCTATTGCAACACAGGTTGCAACATTAGAAATTCAAGGCACAAGGCTCCAGCATTGCTCTGGTCAAAAGAGTCAAATCCTTCAGCGGTGTAGTCAATACTTATTACCCTGGAAGTTAATTACATTTCATTTGGCAGAGTTCAGCACTGACTAATCTGGGCATGCCTCACGGTTTGTTTTCTGTTGTTTCATTATTTATTATTTGAAGAACAGGATGTTTGTTTATTAGTCGTCATATCCGGCATCAGGTTTTTCACAATAAATCAAATCGGATTCAAAAATCCCCTGTCAGACTTCACCTACTTAGGTCAGGGTTGGGATTTGGTGCCGCCACAAACACAGTGAAATCTGAAGAATTAGATTTTTGGCTAAGGGGTTAGTTTTAAGGAATAATAAAAAATTGGCCTTAGCTAGGATTATTTTTAGTTTTAGACATTACCATTTAAGTATTGAGGTTATGTTTAGGGTACAGGTAAGGTTTAAGGCTAAAGACTTGTGAACATGGATTTCTGGATCTGGGATATGTCTCAAGTTCCCACGAAGACAGGAAGACCAACGTGTGCATGTGTGACAGTGTTTGTGTGTTTGAGTGTTCGCACACATACTTTGTGTGTGTTTGTACACGTATGTGTGCATGAGTATGTATGTACATACTCCCTGACAGCGAAAAGATGGTTCCTAGCTAGCTAGCTTCACCTTAATAATTAATGAGAGGGTATATTATGGGTTTGCTCTGCCCCATGGGAACAGTAGTTGAACAACCTGGCGAGGCGCTAATGGATATGCAGTGTTCTCTGGGTCTCAGATGACTACAACTGAGAAAGAAGATGTCAACGAGAATAGCCAGGGTTTGACCAATGAATGCGACTACCATATAGAATCTATTAAAAACGGTCACTTTAATATTTTATATTGCATGGTTGTGATGCATTTTATACAGTCCTCAGGGAGGTCCACAATAACCATCTAAGTCAGAATAGCTGTGCAGTTCAGTATAGCTCATTTTAACTGCTGCTGCGTGTAACGTTCTGTGGCTAATTATAGTTGTATGGACAACAGGGTAGATAAGTATAGCTTCATAACACGTCGACCCCCTGGTCTCATGCATGTTGGCAAATGTCCCCTGCCTGATGGATTATGGTCCCAATTTCCAGATTTCCTTGGATCAGTATTTTTATGTGGATCAAATGTCCTTACAAATATTATAAAACATACACAGATATGATAATAAACTGTATTGAAGGGAGTGAATAGAAAAAAGTGAAGTATTCTGTTCAGAAATAAATTCTCAAAATGCAGAAATATTGACTCTGTAATATGTACGGTAATAACTTCCAGAGTCCAGTCTCCATATGCTGTAATCAACAGCTTATCTACCACTGCCTATTTATCTATCTGCTCCCATCCAAACAATTATGAGATGTGTTTGTTTTCTTATCTGTTTTTGAATCCTCTCTGTTTGTGCTAGCCTCTCTCCCATACTATTATATATTTTGTTCTTGCAACAGTCCTTCAGTCAACAGTGGTTTGGGCGCGTTTGTTTGCACTTTTCTGAGCATTAATAAAATTCACTTCAGGGCACTAATGTTGCATTTACATTCCTATAGATTTCAGAAACATTTTCACCTCCTCACAGCTACAGAAGAGACCCAATTGTAGTGTGTCAAAATTTCGGGTCTCTCGAATTTCACACGATCTCCGGAGGTAGCGCATGAGAAGATTTCGAAAGATGCCACATTGGGCTTTGCTTACAGCTCATGAGAGATGTGTATTGCGGGGAAGTTCTTCTTGTGTAATGGGCTGGGCTGGTTTTTGCGCAAACCCAGCTCAAGACGTCCTGAATGAAACACACACAAACGTAGGATTGCCATCTCGTGACATGTAAATGTAAATTCGAACAGTATGGAAATAATTTTGTCTCATCTGGAGAGGACACGAAAATGTCACTGAATTCTATGTGAATGTAAACGCAGCCTGAGTGTCGTGGCTTTTCCTGGAGTGGGTTTAACAGTAACTTGGTTTAGCTCACTGGACCATTGAGAGGTTGGGGGTAACAAAGAGAGAGAAGAGAGGATGGATAATGCTGACAGATTAGGAGAGTGATGAACCATGGGTTCCTAACCTAGGGGGCGCATTTTCTGAACATTACCTGAGGGATAAAATAAAATTTACTCACTAAATGTTAATATCGGTTACTGCGAAATATCCCGAAAGAATTAAGAAGTATAACATAACGTAAAATATATCGAATGTAAATATATCGAATGTAAATATATCTAATGTAAGTATATCGAATGTAACTATATCGAATGTAAATATATCTAATGTAAATATATCGGTGGCCCTGCTGGACAAATCTTGGGAACCCCATTATTATAATAAGGGCTTTGGGAAATGATATAAACTGAGAGAGCAGACAGTCTGGGTATAAAGTGGCAAGTGTTTTGTAAAAATAAAAACATGGTAGTGTTGTGTCAACACAGCATATTGTTACATCTTAAATGTCACCTCTCCCTGAGGGAAGTAGAGAAAGGTACTAGCACATAAAGCAGACAAAGCTATCTAGATCTGCACATTCTACAGCAGCTGTAAAAGAAAAGATGAGATGCCACCGCCCCCACGAACCAACACACAGCTTCCCATTCCATTCCAGACCCATATTTTTTGCAGGCTGATTCAGCAACCCAGAAATATCCCCTATTTTCCCCCCTGAGAGCTCATTTACCAGTCGACAGAGAGACAGGCAGCGGGGTGCCACGGATAACTGACACACACTCTCTCGTTCTCTCACACACACATACAAACACACAAACCTAACCCTAAGTCTTGCCCCAAAATCTAAAACCTTGTCTTCAGCGCATCACATTGTCCATGGTTTACTACTAGTGAACTACTTTAGGTACTCCCATGTACTGTGTAACGAGTGCACAAAAACATCAACACATTTGTATAAAAAACACACCACCCACTAACCTACAATTACAGACACAGAAAATGTCTTCTACTGTTTCCACACCCATCATACCTAAGAGCAAGACTCACGTAGCTAATACCCTATAGAGACTAAACAAACAATATTTCAATGTGAATTAGAAAAAAGACAATTTCCTACATGTTGAGAGGCGGACAGACAGACATACTAACAGACAGCTCCAACACATTACACTGTAACTTCAGTTACATTAAGAATGTGAATAGACTAAGAAGAGCCAGTGCTTTGCCAGTCAAAGCTGCTCACTAATCACTGTGCGCTTTCCCATGGGTTTGCTCCTCTGTGCTAAATCAGGCTTTAATAAAAGCCTTGTCATGTCTCAACCTAATGGCTGAATAACAATGGATTACTGACTTTAACAGTCCTCCTGCTACCCTTTGCATGCTCAGACCTGTGTCGTCCTATAATCACACTTAGTGTTGAAACAATACATGGGCAAGTGAAATGCTGGGCAAAGCCATCACGGATGTAGTGTATGCTGGAGTGAGCATCACAGGAAATAGGAGGAAGAGGAACGAGAGACAGACAAGGAGGAAAAGAAAGTAGAAAACCTTGTATAAAAAATACAGACATATTTCTGTGAGCTATGTCTCTCTCACACTTGTGCTCACAGAAAGGACAGGTTGACCTGCAGCAGTGTCGTCCACTATCTCACCAACGCACACAAACGCCTCACTCCCCGGAAAATGCTGACATATCTTAGCGGACCACACTGATCCCTGCGGCTGCATTCCCATGTGAGAAAGGTGAGCTTAGTTGTCCTATAAAAAGGCTACCATTTAAAGACTCAGTGTAAACATGACAGTGTCACAGGTGTCTCCCTCTGTCTGCTGCCTTCTGTGTTCCTTAGTTTCCTGCAGTTTGTTGAAGTGACAAGCTGTCCTGATAGGACAGACCACCAGGGAATTACAGTTCCTGATTTCTACTTCTGGAGTTCCCTTTTCTCCCCGAAAACTTTTGGTTTTTGATTATGGCTTTTTTTGCACTCTTCACCACTCAGTTGTATGTTTTATTATTTATTTAATTCATTTTTTATTTCAGAGAATTCAACATGTTGTGCCAATTGGTGTAGCGTTCTAAGCTCCTGACATTGGACCCCATGTGCCATGAGCCTCAGCTCGGCCGCTCTCTGTTTCCTTACACACTTTCTCCCCATATATACCTGTCTCCATAGAATCTGCTTTCTAATGTTCTGTCCTTAAAATATATATATTTTTAAAAAAACAATCTAATGCATTATTTTGTTTACAACAAAGACAGATCACCGATTGCATTCTCAAATAGACAAACAGCTGTGTTTGAGAAACAGTGGCAGGGAAACAGAGCCATGACAGACTCTTCTCCAGATAACCTTTCTCTCTCTTCAGTATAATTGCCCAATCATCTCCTAGCAATATGTGCATGCATGTGTATGATCCAGATGTAGAATCCCCTCCATAAATACTGGGACAGTAGTCAAAATTACTATGAGAAAGATAGAGAGAGAGCGAGGTATTGAGAAAAGGGCGCAAACAGCTGAAAATGAATAATATCAAACATGCACCACAACTTTGAATTGAAAACAACAACTTCAATTCATTCAGCAGAGAAGTTGATCAAAGTGTTTCGTGTGTGTTTGTGTGTCTTACCCTGATTCTCCTCATGGCTGCTACAATCTCCATTCGACTGTTGGGTCTGGGGACATCCAGACTACCCACATACTGCACAAAACAAAACACATACAGTCAGAGAATGGACGAAACCTATACAAAACACATACAGTCAGAGAATGGACGAATCCTATACAAACACATACAGTTATACATTGGATAAACAAAACACATACGGTTCAAAATTGGAAATAAAAAACACATGGTTAAAGATTGAATATAAAAAACATATAGAGTTAAAGATTGGAAATGCAAAACCCATACAGTCAAGATTGTATATATATAACATATACAATTAAAGACAAGATATAAAAATACACAACACAAACAGTTAGAGATTGGATAACTATAAAAAACACACAAAGTTATAGATTGAATATACAGTTGAGCTCAAATGTTTACATACCCCTGGAAAATTAGTAAATAGGTATTGCCCAGTTTAGCATCAATAACAGTGTGCAGTCTTTTGAGATAGTTGTCTAGTCCCCAAATTCCTAAAAGTAGTATAGCTGCCCATTTGTCTTGGCAAAATGCCTCCAGGTCATGCAAAGTCTTTCGGCGTCTTGAACCGCACGTTTAAGATCTCCCAAGATTGGCTTTATGATATTAAGGTAAGGAGACTGTGATGGCCACTCCAGAACCTTCACATTTTTCTGATGTAACCACTGGAGAGTCATCTTGGCCTTGTGCTTAGGGTCATTGTCATCCTGGAATGTCCAAGTGTCCCATGCCTAGCTTTCGTGCAGAAGAATGCAAATTGTCTGCCAGTACTTTCTGATAACATGCTGCATTCATCTTGCCATTGATTTTCACAAGGTTCCCCGTGCCTTGAGAGCTCACACACCCTCAAAACATCAGTGAGCCACCTCCATGCTTCACAGTGGGGGTGGTATTATTTTCACTATTGGGCTTGTTGACCTCTCTCCAAACATAGCGCTTATGGTTGTGACCATAAAGCTCTATTTTTGTCTGGTCACTCCAAAATTACAGTGTGCCAGAAGCTGTGGGGCGTGTCAAGGTGATGTCGGGCATATTGTAACCAGGCTTTTTTGTAACACTGTCATATGGAGTTATATTGATATCTTTATTCAAAAGCAAATTATTTTCATATGAGAGCATTTCTCACAGATATTAAATTCAGATTTTGTAACAATTTCCCTCAAATCCTTGCTCTCATACTCGTATATTCACTGCTTGCAATGGATTTGCTCTGCTTGTGCTCAAACTTTTGCTTGGACTGAGATATGTAAGTATCCTTGTTTTATACTGACAATATTAGTTCCTGGGAGAACAATATTTTGTTTTTGTGTATGTACGGATGTACACATGGAAATGACAATAAAGAAATCTCTAATGTTTTTGCTTGGATAGATTTCCTGCTCTCAACTTCAGCCTTTCTCCTCATACTCAGGCTGCTTCTTCGCACTTGCAAATCTTCTCACAGATTTTTTCTGCGCTCTCGTATTGTTTCTTGCAATGCAATCAAAATTCCCCAACCAATAGAATGCCAGCTGTAGTGTTGACCAATGAAATGATCCCTGCCCCCTTGAGGGTGCGTTCATTTTACTTTAGAACATCCCTTGCATGCGGGTACTGTACCTCCACGGCTCCTACACTCCTGCCTTCCATAGTGCAGTAAAGGCTTCTTTCTGGCAACTCAACCTTGCAGCTAATTATTGTTAGTATCGTAGTGTTGTGCTCTTCGAAAAAAACACTGTGTTTTTCCAGAACAGCCTGTATGTCTCCCAAGGTTACCTCTGGGTTTTTCTTTGTATTCCGAATAATTCTTCTGGCAGATTTGTCTGACATCTTTCTTGGTCTACCTAAGGTTGGCTTGGTATCAAAAATCCCAGAATCTTCCCTTTCTTATTAAGTGATTGAACAGTACTGATTGGCATTTTCAAGGCTTTGGATATCTTTTTAGATTAATTTCCAACTTCATGAACTTCCAGTAAATAATTACACAGGTCTTTTGAGAGTTATTTTCTGCTCCCCATGGCTCAGTATCTAGCCTGCTCAGTGCATCCACATGAGAACTCATGCACTATTTATACACAGACATTATTTGCAATTTAAAATGCCACAGGCGTGAGAAATGAACCTTTAATTGCCTTTTTAACCATATGTCACATTGTGTGTCTATAACAAGGCCACACATTCAAGGATATGTAAACTTTTGATCAGGGCCATTTGGGTGATTTCTGTTATCAGTGTGGTTTACAAGGGTGCCAAACAACTGTGTGATTATTAATGGCTTAATATGAACACAGTCCTTACATAACACTCAGATGTTTTGCATATACAGTCATATTGTCAAAATCAAGACCAAAATTTCACAATTTCTGCCAGGGTATGCAAACTTATGAGCACAACTGTACATACACAATACATATTGTATTGTATTGTCTACATACAGTTAGAAATTGACTATACAAAATACACAAAGTTAGAAATTGAACATCAAAACAAAACACAGAACCCAGTTATAGATACAAAACAATTGTAGATTATAAACAAAAATCTAACACTAAAATGACATGGCAATAACACTTCAAAATGCAACGCATTTTGTGAAATCAATATTAGATATCTGTTGGCTCATTTTGTGAAATCAATCAGCAATCATTTGAGCAATATAAAATAATAGAGTAAAACGGTAGAAATATATTTTTGTTTAGTAGCGGGAGAATCGTTTACAGCCTTAAAAGTCACTAAAGATAGTTAGGCGATCGCATTTTGAGGTATTATAGCCACAAGTTATAGCCACAATACAAATGTTTTGAGATGTATAAGGCAGCCATATGAATTGATCGGCTGCCTGGAATGGGACATTCATTCAGATGAATCCCCCAAAACACAACATGACGCACAATAAAATAGTGTATTTGGCTATTTAAACAATCAGCTATTTATAATTTGATATATACGTAGATGCATTTCACCTTGGCTTGAAAATGTATCCCGTGCTGGTACGCCTCTTCATTGTGGAGTGGGACACGAGAATCTGCCACATCGTCCACCAGATTGTACCTGTTCCGTCCGGGCATCTTCAGTCGTATTCCCGCGGACCTTTCACTAAACGCAAGCGAAAAAAACACTAACGGGAAGCTGTGTTAACATGGGGAAAAGCACATATTACGAACCATATCCACGATTGACCCACTGAGATATGGCAAAGAGAGGAACGTTCCCGTGGAGACAGAGTCCATTGTTGCGACTGTTTCGCGAGACTGGTGCTCAAAGCGAAGGTAGGGGATCCCGTCCAGAGGGAACAGATTTGGGCGCCTCTTTTTCTTTTATTGTCAGGGCGCTAAAGTCAGCTGGCACTGTTTTTGCCAAAAGGTCTATAACAGGTTTATTATCTGTATATCAAATCTATTTTAACCGCTATGCCGCTGTATATTCTACCACAATAGGAACTTTTTTATATTCTAATTTTATACCACCACAGTAGCAACTTATTTGGAGAAAGAGCCAGCCTGCCCCTGGTATGTTGCAGGTGGCTGCCGTTTGCTGGGGTTTTTGAATCTCGCCGATTGTTGGGGAATTGATGAGGCGCCCTCCGCCTTCATTGCGAGTCGGGATTGGAGCAAAGTTGCCTATGACGCAACCCATCCTACTGGAAATAATCGGAAAAATAACCTCTCAGCTATGAGTTATAGCATATTCTGTAACAATCACAAAATCTAGGCCAGGCATAAACAGTCACAACTCTGACATGTAAGATACAAATCAAATTTAGTGACAATTGATATACAATAGAATTGAATACAATTCATAAAATGGCCTGCACTTCTCATTCAAATACACATGTTTGTTTTTCTTTTCTCATGGGGACCAGAAATGTAATGTATCTATTTCTGAGAACGCCCTTACACTTAACCTAACCCTCTCAATAACATATCTTAATTCAAATGCTGACCCCAATTGGTTTTAACCTAAAACCTTGAGCAGAATAATGTTCCTCGTCTAGAATGGCTAAAAATCCTTCTAGGGTTTTAATTTTCAGGTTGTACTATATTTGTGGAGGATTCTGGTCTAATTAAACCAGGATAATACACACCTTTGGCATTTTAACAACAACTATTAATTTAACACCTTTAAGTCTGACATGTATTATTCATTAAATAGTATTTAACTATTATTTTAAGCTTATTACATAGAGGCTTGAGATCATAATCATGCTTAATAATGTTTAATCTAAAGTTTAATCATGTGTCATCTAATACTTAATTGAAAAAGCTCCAGACAAGTACAAGCAAAAGTGAGTGAAGAAGCATGGCTGAAATAGTGCAGGACTTCCTCTACTGGTTAGACGTTGAACTATTACAATGTGACAATATGCTTTGTGTACACTAGGGTTTCTCACACTTCTGAAAGTCCTACACACACAATAACACAAACTACACTAAGCAGCTAAAATCAATTTAAACTTTATTTAAAAAAACATGGTAATGATACATTTAAGAGGGGAACTAAGTTAGTAATATCCTTGACAAATTGTCATGATTATGAAAAGTAAACTGGAAAGGAAAAACTACTTCACACTGTACTCGTCCTGACATACTGGCCCCATGCGCTTCAGACTGCTCTGCCACAATGGATCGTCCTCCAATGAGCAGTGACATAGCTAAGGGACCCACATTATGTCACACTAACGGTTTGACTCTAAATGTCAAATCCATTAATTGAAACCATTTGGTCCAATCATCTGGAAACTAATTCAGAAACACTTCAAACTAAATTTAGTAATCTGACACAATCTCAGCTCAATACAGTGTGGAGAGACAGAATCTCAGCTCACTACAGTGTAGAGAGACAGAATCTCAGCTCACTACAATGTGGAGAGACAGAATATCAGCTCACTACAGTGTGGAGAGACAGAATCTCAGCTCAATACAGTGTGAAGAGACAGAATCTCATCTAACTACAGTGTGGAGAGACAGAATATCAGCTCACTACTCACTACAGTGTGGAGAGACAGAACCTCAGCTAACTACAGTGTGGAGAGACCCTTTCCTATGTGACATTATGTACTTAGTGACCAGCCGCGGTTGGTAGATCTTAATTGGGCAGGACGGGTTCGTATTACGCTCAGAACCGGAGTTATTGGAATGTGTGCAAAACAAAAAAAAAATTGGTTTTGTGCGTTGCACAGCATTCCATTCACTCCGGTCCCGAGCGTAATACGAGCCCGTCCTCCCCAATTAAGATCCACCGACCGCGGCTGTTAGTGACTGTTGAAACATATTACTAGAAATTTCATTATACAATCATGAGCATACCTCCTATAATACATAATTATTACATCATCCATACACTCTACCTCACTAAATTGAATGCAGTATAGATGCGGATAAACAATGTCTTTGTCATCATGCTTTTTTTTGTTGTTGTTGTTTTGTCAATATGTATGTTACCATTATGTGCACTTTTCTAAGTTATAAATGAATGAATGATGTATGACTGTTGGATGTCCTTGTTAGTTCTATGTTACCTGCCTAGGGACTGCAGATGAAAAGTAGTTTTCTTTACTAATTCTGGCATATTTACATGGTGTTTTTGTATACAACAATGTTC
>JACXGM010000432.1:43086-62526 GCA_016801145.1 Umbra pygmaea | reverse complement strand
ATAAAACAATAATTACATTGGACTGGATTATATTCAGGATACCTATATGATTTATATAAATCTTAAATCCAGTCTTGACAGTGTCCATGGAGGCAATGCAGAAAATTATTTTACATTTCAACTGAACGTACATCATTAATTTACATTTGATAACATTTTTTAATTGTTTTACTGTTAGACCACAGTCGTGGTCAAGATTTTTGAGAATTTCACAAGTATTGATCTCCACAAAGTTTGAGTATAATTACAAGTATACACCCCTTCTTTTTCAAGACCTTTGCAATCCGCCCTGGCATGCTGTCAATTAACTTCTGGGCCACATCCTGACTGATGGCAGCCCATTATTGCATGATCACTGCTTGGAGTTTGTCAGAATTTGTGGGTTATTGTTTCTCTGCCACCTCTTGAGAATCAACAACAAGTTCTCAATAGAATTAAGTTCTGGGGAGTTTCCTGGCCATGGACCCAAAATTTAGATGTTTTGTTCCCTCAATCAGTTATCACTTTTGCCTTATGGCAAGGTGCTCCATCATGCTGGAAAAGGCATTGGTCGTCACCAAACTGTTGGATGGTTGGGAGAAGTTGCTCTTGGAGGATGTGTTGGTACCATTCTTTATTCATGGCTGTGTTCTTAGGCAAAATTGTGAGTGAGCCCACTCCCTTGGCTGAGAAGCAACACCACACATGAATGGTCTCAGGATGCGTTACTGTTGGCATGACACAGGACTGATGGTAGCATTCCCCTTGAATTCTCCGGACAAGGTGTTTTCCAGATGGCCCAAACAATCAGAAAAGGGATTGATCAGAGAAAATGTGTTTTCTTCCAGGTAACCATAGTTGACAGAGGAAGAACAATGATTTTAGGCTACCCTCCTTTTAAAGCTTCCAGTCTGTTATTTTAACTCAATCAGCATGACAGAGTGATCTCCAGCCTTGTCCTCATCAACACACTCACCTGTGTTAACGAGACAATCACTGACATGATGGCAGCTGGTCCTTTTGTGGCCGGGCTGAAATGGAGTGGACATTTTTTGGGGAGATTAAGTTAATTTTCACGGCAGAGGGACTTTCATTGCAATTCATATGATCACTCTTCATGACATTCTAGAGTATATGCAAATGGCCATCTTCAACACTGTGGCAACAGACTTTGTGTAAATGAGTATTTGTTCCATTCTTAAAACTTTTGACCACAACTGTATATACAGGAAAATCTCAAAAGCTTTGAGTACATATTCAACAAGAATAAAGTACATTTTTGGCACAGAGTCCCTGGAGACTATGCAGAAACTCATTTTGAGTTTAACCAGGGGTGAGTTTTGCAGGGTTCATAATAAATTTGGTTGTCTTGTCTCTTTGTGCTCTAGTAGCTTCCTGTCATGACTTGGGTGCCTGTGACCTTAATCATGATAGAAGACTGGAGTATGTGTTCCCTCCAGCGCCTGAGGATTCTGGTATAGACTTTCTGGTTGAGTGAGCAAAGTGATAAGAATCAGATTGGCATACTGTAGGATGTGCTTCAAAAGATGCATACCTCCAAATGGAATGTTCCAGGTTTGCTGGCAGTAGATGCATGAAGAATTATGGGGTTTTACAGATATTGGATGTCACAAAATTTGTAAAGAAAATTAACTATTTTATATATTCTTTAGTTATCAGTTTAAATATCTCCACTGCTGCTACGATTTCTTTAAGATTATAAGGGAAGCTCGGCTTCCCCTAAAATGACAAAAAATGAATGGTCAAATTTGTACTATTGTGTTAACATTTTATTGACAAAAAATGAGTCAGAACACGTTCATCTCAAAGACGAGTTTGTTCAGAATCAGCTACATATAGCAGGTTGACTGACTCGATTTCCTTTTCATACATTCCCGTAGCATCGCAGTGCATTTTTTCTGTTGAAGCCTGGCGTCAGAGAATTAATAAGAGGAGAACATCCACTCTCTGAAAACTTACAGCTTCTGAACTGGATGCAGTTCCACTCTAGTTCCATATGAGGGTGGTCACGGGCAAGTGCAGCATGGATGGAGGCCTATGGAGCTATACCCCTCAAAATCCACTTTTCTCAGGATTACATTTTTTGTCTAGTAATTTGAATGTTGCATTCGAAAGGAGAGGCAAAGAAAATACACACTGCTGGGTGTTAGATTTTTTGTTGTTAATTTTTTGTTCTAAAAAGCCTTTTAAAATGTCAATGATGTCATACACATCGTATGGCCAGAGATACTGCTTTACGGAAAGCTCTGAGTCACTTCCTTTTTTCTCTCAAGGCATCAACAACACAGCTCACGGGTTATTGCTAGAAAGAGTTTTGGTTTGCTAATGTTTTGGGGGTGAATTGGGGAGTGGGCTGGCCTGGACTCCGGACTTTTGGTTGATGATTGGATGGTCTGTCGAAAGACTGCATCTCCTTTTGATTAACAGTGATTTTGTACTATGAAAAGTTGCCAAAGCTGGTGGCTGTACTCTTCACTTTTTGAAATTAACATACTCTTTATGACAAAAATTAAAAAGTAATTTGATTTACTTTTTCGGTACAATTGTTTTCAGTAATTTGTCTAAAATAGTATTATTATTTTAATTTGTGATTTGATTTTAGGTAAGTGATTGGGTGATCCCTCCCCTTTTAGTCTACTTAGAAGTCCTGCGCACACAGACGTAGCCGTTAACGCTAATGTTAGTGCTCAGCCAATGACAGGATTCAGGTAAGGAAAACAATGCCATGCACCTGCTTCTCCTGTCGGTCTCAACTCAAGCTACCTGTATTATTTATGTAGCTCCCTCAATCTGAACTCACACACTTCTCCACCTGGTCTGTTTACAATGACCCACCAATGAAGCTTGAGGAAAAGGGGTAGAACAAATCTGTTAGCAAAGTTCGAAAATGCTACAGTATGTATTCATGGGGTTAGTCAAACACATAGCTAACCAACATTGTCATAGTTAGTTAGCAAGCTTTTCTGCTAACTCATCATAACAACATACTAAGATTAACATTGTAATGTAGAAAGGTTATCTTACAGTGTTGCTTGTACAGTACATTTTTTAGTCAGCTCTTGAAAAACACACAGAAAGCTATAGTTGTAAATGACATGTTAAATGCATAGTCCCATATGCACGCTTGCTTTAATGAGTTGTTGTGATTCATGTGACAGCACTTAGTTATGTACAGCAGTGTTTTTTTAGGCCGTTTAAGCAGCCTAGCTCTGCTAACCATTGAGAGGACACTGTTCAAGTCACTGGAAAACACTTCTAGTTGGTATGACAGGGTCACAGAGCATTTTCTTGAAAAGGAACATAGGGCAGAATTTACGTATAAATACATGTAAAAAAATGTATGATGTACAGTAGGCCGAAAATTAGCTTCCCCTTTTTGAAAGACCAGCAGCCGCCACTATAGTTAACAGTTTGAAAATCTTTGTAGATCTTTCTTTTTTAGTCCAGGACAAGCTTAATCCTGATCCACAAAACTGTCTGTATATGGGTTATATCAGTGCTATAACTACGAATGAGGTACCTGAGGTTTGACCTCAGTAAAAAATAAATAATTACTTATAAAAGGTCCCAGAGCCAAAATGTACCTTTATATCAACTGTAGACCAGGGGACTGACTTTTGGAATGTGTGAGACTTTTCTCAGTAGGCCAGGCTGATCAGACCTGCAAGGGCCACAGTCTTGAGAAACATGCTGGCTTGCTCTTTTCCCCAAAAATATTGGATCAGCTTGGGCTGCGTAGCCATGAGGTACACCTTTCTATCTCTTTCATTTATATTTATTGAAGCAAAAAAAATGAAGAAATAACTGAACCTATGTATATTACAGTACTGTGCAAAAATCTTAGGCACTTGTAAAAAGAAATCTATAAACCGAAGTTTCGATTGGAAGATTCCTTCAAAACGAATTAAATGGAAATGGGCTAAATATAAAACAAAAACTATAAAGAACTGTAAAAAGTGAAAAACCGAAAGAAACACTGAAACAAATCAATATTTTTGATGGAGCAAGCATGTCCCTTGAGACGGGGGCTCGAGCCCCAGGTCCGTTGACCGTCTGTCTCTTTCCTGTCTGTCTCTTTCCTGTCCCTCTACATACCTGTCTCCCTCTGCTTCCTAATGTAATGTCAATAAACGTATTTGTGGGGGCTCTTTGCCTCTCTACGACCGCTTCTCCACGGCCCTGCATTGCAACAACCCTCCTCTGCACACACCTCCTCTGTGAGGCCCTCCTCTCTAGAGCCTACCTCTTCAAGGCTCTTCTCTTTGAAGCTCTCCTTTCCACATCCCACCTCTCCACAGTCTTTTGTTCTGAGGTGCTCTTCTCCACGGCCCTCTTCTCCACGGCCCTTCATCACATGACGCTCCTCACCACAACCCTCAAGCCGGGCCTCTTTATGGACTACTTCTTCCACGACAAATAATCAAAATCAATATTTAATTGTGCTAGGATTGACGCTAGGATTGAAATGCTACCTGACACTAAAGACTTGCATTCAAATGCTACGCAGATATCACTATGGCAGTCTGAGGAATCAAGTTTGGGACAAGGAGCATTTCCATTAAGTTAAGGAATTTTATTATGTTTGGATCATCCTTTAACCACAAGTCACAAGCCGTTCAAATGTATTTCTGTATGTTTCTCATACACGTCAACAACGAAAACAAACCCTAAAATTCAACAAATGGTGCTGAATGGACCAGGTAAATGCTTCACAGGCCAATTTGCAAGCCTATTCGTTACTGCCAGACTGATATCTGTTTAGTGTTTGAATGCAAGCTTACCGTTTTAGGTGGCATTGCAAGGCAATGAAGATGCAAGCTCTTCAGATCTAATTCTGAACACTATTGCTAAAACAAAGAACCTCAAAAACATATTTCTTAAAAACATATACAATTTCATACAAAAACCCAATTAGAATGTATTTTATTAACCAGAAGGGATTTAAGATCTGTATATCAAAAAGATTACGTGATATGTGCAGCATTTTATTCTAATTAATTTCATGGCGTCATTGCTAATATTATTAGCATAATTAGCTAACATTTGACTTTACACAGAGTAGTTATCCAGCTAGCAGTATATCCATACCAATTCTCATCATTTACATTAGAAATCGCCATTGAAAAGGCTCATCACACAGTCGAAGATGTTGTTCCGAATAGCCTTTGAAAGATGAGATGTGCTACATATGTGTGTGTAGTGTGTGGTACCACACATCTTCATATGTATGAGTGGTTTGCTTTTTAATAGGATTTCCACCTTTTAATGGGGTGATTCAGGTCAAATCAGGCATGAAGAAAGATGCTTTTCCTTTGCAATTATTTAATAATTTAAGTTGATTAAGAATAGAAACAACCTGAGAGGAATGTTATAGGGGAGGAGAAGCAATAAGGTGTTTTGGTACAGTATGGAAATGTGTTTACCTTTTGGCGGAATAGAACCAGGGACCTTTTAGACACTTGTCAGATTCCATACCCACTAGGCCACCTTTTCACACCCTATACCCTTTACAGCATTACTTTTGACCAGAGATCAAGAGTTTGATCAAAAGTAGTGCACTTTGTAGGAAATATAAGGATAAATAAGTCAGAAGACTTTGTTTAAATACTACCCATTTACCATGACAGACATTATTAAATGCTTCATGTTTTTGAAAGACATTTGGAATTGAAAATACCACCTGAAAGATAATGTGAGATTGTGTACATAGATGCATGTAAAAACATTGTTGGCTTTAGGTATAATCAGTTACACATTGGCTACAAACATGATAAATTGGAACAAATCCAGACTCAATAGTTACATTGCACCACTTTCCTTGTGACATGCTGGTATGGGACTCAGCTGTTGTCTGTAATTCAACTTGAATTATTTATTTCTGTTAATGAAGAGATGCAGAATTTCAGCAGGAATGTGTGTTTGTGAGTCTGCCACCAGAGGGCGAAATTGCACAAATATTGCCCAAGATCAGGGGTGTTCAAACCCTTCCGTGGAGGGCCTAGTCCCCACTAGGGCTGCTGGTTTTTGGTCTTTCCCTTTAATTAGAGCCAAATTAGGACCTAGAATGCCAGGTGAGGGGAGATCCTAACCAATTAGTGAGCTACTGTATCATAGTTATGGGCAAAACAAGTCTTTTCAAAACACAGTGACAATTGAAACATTTGAGTCGAGGCTTTTGAAATGCTCGAAACCTTTACTCGACAGTGACATCTGCTGGCATCTTCAATAATGGCACACAACAGTCTTAAAGAACAACTCCGGTGCAAAATGAATCTAGTGGTTCACTGGTGTTCCGGAGGATCTGTCGATGGAGGAGCAAAAAGAAGTGGTGTCAGGGGGGTTGTGTTGGATGCGAGACGGATGGGCAGTAGGACACTGGGGTTAGAGAAGGTGAGTTCTACGGTGTTGTTGGAGTTTGGAGGGCCGTTGCTGAGTAGGGTGCACTTAGGGTGTCTTAGCTTTTTTGTGAGGGAGTATGTGCCGCCGCCACTGCGGTGTTTTAATTGTTAGCGTATGGGGCATGTGGCTACGGTGTGCAGAGGGTGGGGTAGGTGTGGTAGGTGTGGGGGTCCGCATGAGTATTGCAAGTGTGGGGTAGGGGCCAAGGTGAGGTGTTGTAATTGTGGTGGGGAGCACAGTGCTGCGTTTGGAGGGTGTGTGGTTCAGAAGAGGGCAGCAGAGTTACAGAGGGTTAAGGTGGTGGATAAGGTCAGGTATGCGGAAGCAGTGCGGAGAATAGGGTGACTAGGGGTAGGTGTGCAGGTGGAGAAGGAGTGGGTTATGGGCCCAGTGTTGGAGGACGGTGTGGGTCTTCACAGAGTGGTGTTGACTGAGACGTGTAAGCATGAGTGTGTGGTGGGTAAGGATTCGTTGGTGGTGGGTAGGGTTGAGTTTCTGGCGTTTCTGTGTAGTGTGGGGAGTGTTTGTAGTCAGGTTAAGGGTCGGAATGCTAGGATTGATGTTGTGGTGGGTGCTGCTAGGGTGTTTATGTGTGTCACTGACATCACGGGGGAGATGGTTCACGAGTTGATGAAGGGGACAGGGGAGGTTTGGTAGCGGGGGGGGGTAGTTGGGTGGGGGGTAGGTAGTGCGGTGGGGGGGTAGTGGGCTCTATTTTAATATGATAGGGTGGTGGGGTGAGGTGGGTGGTGATGAATTGAGTAAGCCGTGACTGGCCTCACACTCCGGTACAGTTGGTGGCGGTTATGCTCCATCAGTTGGTTGCGATTCGCCATTAACCCCATGGAAGAAGAAGAAGAACCTAGTGGTTAATAACACATTGGTCACATTGGTACAGAGTCGACCGTTCTCTGGGATATGTTTTCATGGTAATCGAATGTGCCCAGTTTTAGTGTGAACTGATAATTACCTTATAACGCTAGTTGTGAGGACACGGATGAAGCAAAAAGAAATCACTTTTATACACCACTAACAAGGCTCAAAATAGCACCACATTTCCACAGTAGCATAATGAGGGTCCCTACATGCAAACCGAAGCATTGAGATAAGCATTATAAGATAATTATCAGTTCACACTAAAACTGAGTGAAAACATATCCCAGAGAACGGTCGACTCTGTACCAATGTGTAATTAACCCCTAGGTTCATTTTGCACCGGATTTGTCCATTAATGAACCTAGGGGTTAATAACACATTGGTACCAAGTCGACCATTCTCTGGGATGTATTCATGCTAATCCAATGTGCCACCATGGTAGATAGACGCTTCTGTGGCCAGACTGAACGATTCACGTCCTTCATCACAAACTGCATAGTTTCGAAACGGGTTGACAATTGTAATTTGTCAACACTGTGTGTTATTGAATTAATAAGAACCGTTTGATACAATAAAATCTTTCCTAACGTAATGTCAAACGATCATCTTCATTTGGAGTGTTTCCAAAACATCAAACTTACGTGAACTTCTCTGATGAGACTGGGAATCAAACTCTTCTGACAAAATGTATGTTTCTAAACTGTTCCTAAAGTGTGAAATTGCTATTGTGCTTTTGGAAATAACTAAGTTTGAGTGAGTGGATTTGTAGTGACTGCTTTTGTGTTGTTGGTACACATAATGGTGCAATTGTTGGACATAGTGCAGTACATTGATATTTAATGGATTTGTGTTATGAAGTAGTGCTTGTGCAATAACTTGTGAGGGGAAGGTATTGTCTTTACATATTTTTATTTAGAATAAAAATTCTTTCCACATTGACGGGGCTCAGGCGATTCCTTTTTTTGTCTCCCACCTGGCCAGCCTTTGAAAACATTTCCCCTGTTACCCTGCAAGTCCTGATCTGAATTACTGTGTAGATGAATGAATAAACGAATGACTGATCTAACAAACTGATATTAAACTCGAAGTAGGAAATGTGGGAATTATGTTAAACTGAAACAAGGAATGTGGTGTATAATTGTATGACATGTATGATGAAAATTGGCTAGCAATTTCGCCAAGCAAATACCAAGAAATAGGTTGCAGAATTTTGTCTTCAACAGACCCTCCAATCATCACGCAAAAACTCTGAGTCCAGGCCAGCCCACTCCTCCATTCACCCCCAGAGACATTGAGCATCCTTGGGTTCCCATAATCGCAGCAGTTGTCCAATGACTGTCTAGTTTCGAAGCACTGAAAAAAACTGTTCAAAGCAGCCCCATTGAAGTCCATGGATGCCAGGCTTCAACAGGGAAATGCACTGTGATGCTACGGAAATGTATGAGAAGGAACTTTACATTTGAGATTAACGTGTTTTAACGCATTTTTTGTCAATAAAATGTTAACACAATAGTACATATTTTACCATACATTTTTTTTAAAGAGGCATTATTTATTTTTCTTAGGGACACGGGGCTTTATAAAAAGATATAGCAGGGAGGCCTCACACACCAGTGCAGTAGGTGGCGGTATATGCACCTTCGGATGGATGTGATCTGCCAATAAAATGAAAGAAGGCATTTTCTGGACTACGTGTGAGCATGAGTGTAGGGTGGGTGTGGACTCCCTGGTAGTGGTGAACAGGATGGATTGGTGGGTGCACAAGTTATGGGGAAGTCGTCTCACATAGAGGTGGTGGTGCGTGCGGCCAGGGAGTCTTTGGGCATCTCTGATGTCAACAGGGGCCATGGTGCACCAGAGAATGTGTCGTCCTAGTATAGATGGGGTGGAGAGACATCCTGGTTAATATGGCGTTAGTGATCCTTCAGTGGAATGCCAGGAGTTTGGTGGTGAATGGGCAAGAGTTTAAAAGGTTTCTTTAGGACATGGTGCTTGATGTGGTGTGCATACAGGAATCGTGGCTTGTCCCGGAGTTGGATTTTGTGGTCTCTGGTTTAATAGAGTGGTGGCTTTTAAGTGTTTAGGTATGTGGTTTGACGAAGGGTTGACGTGGAGGAAGCATGTGGAGTTTGTGGAGGTCAGGTGTAGGAGGGCATTGAACCTTATGATAGCGGTGGTGGGGGTTGATTGGGGGGCTGACAGGCAGGCATTGTTGTTTGTTTATCAGGCACTGATTAGTTTGGTGTTGGATTGTTGTGAGAGTGGTGGTGGGATAGTGGCGAAGGCGTTAATGCAATTTCGCAAGGCTACGTGTGTGGGTAAGAAGATTACATGGGTAGGTGGCCATGAACAGCCTCACACTCCTATACAGTAGGTGGCGGTGTATGCTCCATTACAGTTGGTTGCGAATTGCGATCCGCCAGTAATCCAAAGAAGAAGAAGAAGGCATTTTCTGTATTGTTTTTTTAGACCTGGGCTTAAGTAGTGTAAACCTGAGCCAAAGAGAGAGAAGAGTTGCGACACTCATTGTCCAATATGAGTCGCAACTCTATTTTCTCTATCACTCTGGTTCTCTATCACTCCCATTGGACTCTGTTGTACGCCAATTGCCACCCGCTTCCGGGGTATGCAGCTTCGAATAGTTCCAGAAATCAACGGGTGTCACAAATTTTCTCTCTCTATGGCTCTGGTGTGAACAAGTCTATGAAGGCAGGCAAGACAGACAGACATACAGACAGGCAAGCAAGACAGACAGACAGAGAAGCAAGACAGAAAGACAGAAAGCATTTTCACACTGCATTTTTCTTAAACCTACACGAAAGTATAGTGTGAACAAGTCTGTAAAGACAGACGACAGACAAGCAAGGCAGGCAGACAGAAAAGAGGAGTGGTTACACTTTGTTTAGATTCACACTCCTATAAAAAATGTCCACTTCAGTTATATTCACATCTGACTCGTAGGGAGTTTTTCCTCACCACTGTGCATCAAGTCGTTGTTGCTTGCTCTGGTTGCAGGCTGTCTGTCAAAGCACTTGTGAAAACTGCTGTTGTAAAAAAGTTGACTGATTGATTGATTGATTGATTGGTTGATTGACTTGGCCAACACACTTTCCCTACACAAATAGGCTGCTAATGTTGCCTATGACGTTTAGGTTTTTAGTGCAACCCAAAGAATACCACAGTACAAAAAAGTATGAACCCAGTTTTTGAACTCTCAGTAAAATCTCCTGAGTGCTCAATCATCATCACAAACAGCTGATTAATGCTATGGTATGACTCGTTAGTGCTCAATCATCATGACAAACAGCTGATTAATGCTATGGTATGACTCGTTAGTGCTCAATTTGGACCTAGACTGCCAGGTGAGGGGAGATCCTACCCACTGAGCAAAATATTTTGGAAGACCTCTTTTCAATCATAAAGACACATTTTTAGCGTTTTTTCAACCTCAATTGCTTAGAGGGTAACTAATCAGTGCCAATCAGTCAGGTATAGGGTAAAAGTGAAACCTGCAAACATAGGCCCTCTGTGGAACCTGCTGGCCAAACTAATTTTTTACTTTTGTCTGTCACTTCTCAGAGAAGTGGGCAGGGCTGTAACAAATATGAATACATGACAATAACCTACCATTATTTAACACACATGTAGCCTATATATTTAAATGTATATGATAATAAAACATTGTTTAAATAATTCCATACAGTGATCAAATAAACCTATTTATGTAACATTTGGAAATAACCTGCTTATCAGAAATGTACCTAAACGTAAGCTGTTATTTAAAACCTGTTGATGTCAAACGGGTGTGTTTATTGATGCTTTGCAATGCACACCCTCCCACACAGAACGACCGTGTAGTAGAGCCTACTGTTGCTGTATCATAATATACGAGGAACATGGCCGATAGCACGGGCGCCTTAGTCGCCTGAAGAGAGGAGGGGACGCTCAAGAGAGGGCAAGTAATATCCGAATACGTAAAGAAAGGTGAAAGATATTGTGTGGTTTTCTATTTTCTATTGTTGACAAATGTTCAGCGTCGTGAAGATAGCGTGATACTGTCAAGTATCAATTAGCGTAATTCTTTAGGACAACAAACATTCAAGCAATGCCAGACACGCGCTTTAATGTTATTATTGATTGTATAATTACAAAAAAATGTAGCCTATAAAACCTAACCTTAAAAATAGACACTTATTTGCTGTGTGTTGTCTCGCCAGCATTTCCTAATAATAATAGTAATCAATCATCATAATATTAATTTGATATAAATTTTTTAGCATGTTTATTGTGTCGATCATTCAGTAAAGCTGTGAATGATATTGGTCGTTATTTATCGAGTATTGTATAACCTATTGTTTGCAAAGTCGCGCACATAAACAGACCCATCTTTAATAGACCGAAAATCACATTCATGGCTACTGCAAGGAATTGCTGTAACCCAACCAATAGAAATAGCTGTTGTTCTACCAGAAGGTGGCAGTACAGATGGCGTTCATGTCCCGGTTCTCCCGGTCACGGAGCAGCTCTAGATCTCCCAACAGGAAAGATTCAGATCGCGGGTCTCCAGTGCTGACAGTGTCTGAGCTGGAACGGCTTCTATACACCGGAAAAACAGCCTGTAACCATGCCGACGAGGTCTGGCCGAGGCTCTATATTGGCGACCAGTGAGTACACATGTCTGTAAACTGCAGGCAGTCTGTAAACCATTGAACTTTCAATAGCATGTTAACCTTTAAGTAATCTTTTCAAATAAGCAGCATTTTTTTGTATATGTACGCCTATTATCACAACCTTTTCCTGCGTATTTTATGATTGTTTGCATGATTCAGTGATTGTTTGCATTAGTGATAGATGGCCTTTCTTACCCAACTGCTCTGCAGAAACATTGCGTCAGACCGTCGTGAGCTGGTACGGCTGGGAATCACCCATGTCCTGAACTGTGCCCAGAGTAAATGGCGCAGTGGGGCAGAGTACTATGCTGGCATGGACATAACATACCAGGGTATCGAGGCCCACGACTCACCATCCTTCGACATGAGCGTTAACTTCTACCCTGCTGCAGACTTCATACACAGAGCCTTGAGCAGTGGAGGTGAGGAATACCTCTCAGACACACAGACACACACACACACTACACTAAGTGAAGACTGTCAAGTCAACAACCACATTTCAGGCTTGGCCCCACTCACGAACGCACACCTGTAGACAAACAGCTCTACAGGGCTCAGATCTTTGAACTTGTTCAATGTCTGGGTTTCCTCACCTGAGTATTACACTAGAGGTAAACACACATTGTATGTATGTATGTATGTATGTATGTATGTATGTATGTATGTATGTATGTATGTATGTATGTATGTATGTATGTATGTATGTATGTATGTATGTATGTCTTATTTCCTCCCCCTCCTCTTTCCCTCCAGGTAAGCTCCTGGTCCATTGTACGGTGGGTGTGAGCCGTTCAGCCACATTGGTCCTGGCGTACTTGATGATCCGTCAGAACCTTTCCCTGGTGGATGCCATCAAGACTGTTAAGGACCACCGCGGTGTCACACCCAACCGGGGCTTCTTACGCCAGCTCAATGGGTTAGACAGCATCCTGCGAGAGAGCCGCAAGGCTCTACAGTCCCCAACCTCCCCCTAGATCTAACAGGGTAAAAGATTGACATGTTAACATACTAAAAGACTGACAGGGTAACAGACTGACAGGCTAACTGGCCGATGGGAAGACATGCTAATAGAGTGACTAGCTAACAGCTAAATGACTCAGACTGACAGGCAAATGTGCTGAAAGACTGACAGACTAACAGACTAATGGGAAAACATGAAGACTGACAGGCTAAAAGCTAAAAGAATGCCAGGCTAACAGCCTGTCAGTTGAACAGGTTAACACAGGCTAACAGACTGACAGGATAACAGGTTAAAACTGACGATCTAACAGACAGACAGGCTAACAGCTAGAAAGACACTCCTGTAGAGTATTAATGATGCTAACCACAAAACCAGGATTGAGCAATTTAAACCCTTTAGAAATCCACATAACAGTCTTAAATATGATGTATTTTGCATTTGTTCTTCATCTTATCATGAGAGCATAACAGAGAACAATTAGAATTTTATACTACTAAAAGTCAAAGGTTTGGACACACTTAACCTGTTCAAGTGAATGGGTAAGTGTATCAAGATATTTGACTAGTACTGTATGTCAGGAAGTTATCATATGGCCAAAAATATTCTGCTGTTTGGTTTTGCAAAAATAAGTCTTAGGATAAAACTTGGTGCTTCTGATCGTGTCTGAACCAGGGTCATCCAGGAATAGCAGTGGAATGCCCATCTTGCCTTGTATTGTAATGGCATCCGCCTATACTTTAGAGTGATAGGAAGATGTGTGGAAGACCTGGCAGTCACATCGTACTCAGAGCCCTACTGTACTTCCTGCCTTGTCACACAGTAGCCAGTGTTAAGGGCAGGGAATATTTCTTACAGCTAAGTGTTAAACAGAAATTAACAATATATTGTTTCAATATGTTTTTAAATGGGTGAATGTGTGGTAACAGGTTTTAGGAGTTCTTAAGGCACCTACAAGGCTAACTGGTCTTCAGACTGCTGGATGGAAGCAGATCAACAGTATTTAAAGATGGCAGTCTAGTTCAGATGACTCAGCACTGAAATGTAGCATTAAGAATATTTTAAATTGACAATTCTTATGGAGCAAACACTCTTATCCAGTGACTTATGTGGGCAGTTAGATTTGCGTGCCTTTGCTGAAGGGCAAAACAAAATAATTTCACCTTCTAAGATCAGGGATTTGAATCAACTCTAAACAGTAAATCTGCCACTAAAGCCTTTAAAGTTGCGTTTGTCTATAAGTTCTTACATGACAATTCTGTAAAGCTACTTTATGGTCATTGAATTCATTTTAACAGTGTTGTGTTGTTTTATAAATACTTTATAAATCTGCTCAACATTTTCTTACCACTTTTGTATGATGTAACTGGAGTTAGTAACTGGAGTTAGTCATGGTTGGGCTGACATTGAGCTATGTCAGTAGTTCTTAATCTTTATGGCGATTGTTCCAACAAGTACATTTTGCTCGGCCCAGACTATTGTTGACTTACCCACTTCAGTGCATTTTAGCAGTAATATTATATGATGTCATCATGAACCTTGTGCATCGTGGCCAGCTAGGTTTAACTCAACCCCATTTCAGTTTAGTTTGTTTAACAAGTGGCAATTAAAAAAAAGTGTTTCCTGTACTTCAAAAGGAATGCTAGTTAATCCAAGCCAATATTGATTTCGACTTCTGCAGCCCAGCGTGCAGACAAAGTCAACATTCTAGTCCATGGGATCGATGACGAAGTGATTGATTATTCAATGCAGATATTTACTCCAATTGACTCAAGTAGGTACTTTGTTATGTATGGTCTTGCCACTGATGTATTTTGATTTCATATTTATCCAGTGCCAGAATGTTACGGTAATAATACCTAGAGTATAAATCAGACCAATGCCTACTCACTGAAAACTGTTTTTTCCATAATTATATTAGTAAAAATGTACTACAGTGCAAGGTGACCTTAGGTAGCAATATGTATTTTAGATGACAAAGCTGGACATTTTCCTGCTCAGTTAGTGGGACTTACATTAGATCTGTTGTTTCTTTCTCTGTGTTTAGAAGAAATCACCAGGCCATAGGGTAGATGGGGCAAATGCTAGATGAGCCAGTCATCTTTAGACCTAGTGGACCTTTCTAAATTTGGTGATTTTCACATAAATTCCATTACTTGGCTGGGGTTTTGAAAGACAAAATGGGTTCCGTTGCCAGGTACTGACAGATATTCATATAGCCATGAGACATGTTTATATATTACTGCAAATTGCAATTCCACTACGGATATGTAGCGATCAGTGTTTCTTTCGCCATCAGTATTTCTGCCTAATGTGGTTTCTATATAACATCTTTTGTGTTCATGGTTTTCTACAGCCGCTGTAACTGGGTCTACCTGGGGTCGTGCCATAAATGTGTATTCATATCACTTTTTACCTATTTGTGCGTTTCTGTTTCTACCGTTTCTACTACTCTACTCCATTATTGTACCTTTGCATTTTGTACAGATACCATTTCTATATGACTACTTTAACTGTTATTTGTTCCCTGTTCTAATTGAATAAAAATAATAAAATAATCAGAGAAGTTGTGGCTGTAAGAAGTTGAATAATTTAATAACCTCAGTTTAACGAGGAACAGTTTATTATCTGTATGGAGTTTGTCATACTACAGTAGTAATGTATTTTTGTAAACTACAAACTGGTTACCAGTGCGACTAGAGCCCTAAACAACTTTAGCTTATACCATAGCCTGATTGCTGATAGGCTGATATGTGGTACATGAGACCATATACACCTTGTATGACATCACAGTTATTTTTATTGATACAATTGCATTGGTAACCGGTTTATAATCTCAAGGGTTTGTAATATATTGCCAATATACCATGGCTGAGCACTGTATTCAGCCTAAGAACTGCTGTAAGACGTGGTGTATTGGCCATATACAACACCCGCGCATGCCTTATTGCTTAAACATACCAAGGCTATTGTAGCACCTGATTTATAATATAACGTACATTATCCTGTGCGTAAAATACATCTATGCTTCCTTGTATCTACTGCACACAGGGACCTTGTGAAAAGTAGTATTAGTCAAATCAAATATCATGTTTCTATTACAATCAGTGGCTCTGTAGAGGCCATTGTAAAAGAATATATATTAAAATACATTTACTTGAAGATCAGTGCAGATTAATAGTTTGGTAACAGTATGACTCTGTTGTTAGAGACAGAGACATCATTCTACAGTTACAAAAGTTTGCTCTTCAAGTAATGTTTTTGTTCATTGGCGATCAATTAAAATCAGTCCTTGAACATCGTGTTTTATGGTTTCTTTAAACTTGGTTTACTATGTAACAGAATCAAAGATAAATACCAGCCTGATCTCTTAGAAATCCGGGAAACTGCCACGGAGTATGAACCTCAGAATCTGTGACAGTTTCACGGAAAAGTCTGCGATTGGCGCACAGTGAGACCTTGCTGTTAACTCGATGTAAGCCTTTCCCAAACCCCTAACCTAACCTTAACCACTCAGAAAACTTGCTGTTAATTCGATGTAAGCCTTTCCCAAACCCCTAACCTAACCTCAACCACTTAGAAACCTTGCTGTTAACTTGATGTAACTTGTATTATGTCGTAATTTATTGTTTGTAACCATGGTTATAATGAGTAAAAAATGAATATGCCCATCCACCATTCCCAACCTACCAACCTGCAAAATCTACGCCGTTTACACGCTGCTACGTCATGCTGAGATTCTGTGAAACTGCCACGGATTTAGAAGTTAAGAATCCGTGGTAGTATCACGGATTTCTGAGAGATCACGTTGATAAATACAGTATGTACATGTGTGCCTAAATGCTGTGTGTTTGGAAGGGAAGATATTTTTCAAGTGATAATGAACAATGACTAGAAGAAACAACAAAAGTGTGTGGTAAAGGGAGTTCATATCTTAATAGTGACTTATAAAACAAATAGAAATAGTAAACTCCCTTTACCTGATCAATTTTTTATGACTTCCCAAAACTTGTTAACTCAGAATTACTCAAAAAAGTACTTTTACTCAAGTAAATTCCCACCTCTGGTTATTTTATTATACTAAACTCATTTTAACTTTTTTTTGCTTAATCCATTCTATTTGAGTAGACCTCAAGATGGTGTCATTGAATTGTTAGCAGTTTTCTAATGCTGTATTCCCAGGGCCGTTTCTAGCACCGGGGCTGACACTTTTGGCAATTTTCACACAAACCTTCTGTGTGTGTGTGTGTGTGTGTGTGTGTGTGTGTGTGTGTGTGTGTGTGTGTGTGTGTGTGTGTGTGTGTTGCCTGCATGTGGAATTTGACAGAAAGAATGGAGTGGATAAGAAGATAATAATTCAGTTCTCCAGTTTCTTCTTCTGTCTCCAAGACCTGTGTGGTTACAACCCTCCCCTGTGGCTTCCAGATGTGGCAGCACTGAGTCATATTGTGCTTCCATCATACCAGCAGGAGGAAACAAGGGACATTACAGATCTTAATCTGATTGTCTAGTTCCACAATTCACACTTCCTGTCCCAGCTTGAAACATATGCTCAAACTGATGATATCACCTAACTACATAGAATTTGTTCAAGACTCAATTGTCTAGGATAAGAATTCTGTTGGATTTAGAGTGGGCTTGGATGCTTTTTGTTGTTGTGTAAAATGAACACGTACACTCGTCGGCCACTTCATTAGGTACATTTTGCTCGTACCAGTTGGGACCCTCTTTTGCCTTCTGAACTCCCTTAATTAATTGTGGCATAGATTCCACAAAGTGCTGGAAACACTCAAGAAACAAGTTTGAGTTGATGTGATTTTTGTGACGTGTGTTATACTGCTGGAAGTAGCCATTAGAAGATTGGTACACTGTGGTCATAAAGGCATGGACACGGTCAGCAACAATAATCAGGTAGGCTGTTGCATTTAAACAATGCTCAATTGGTACTAAGGGGCCCAAAGTGTGCCAAGAAACTACCCCCCACACCATTACACCACCACAACCAGCCTGATCCATTGATACAAGGCACGATGGATCCACACTTTCATGTTGTTCCCTTTTTCCACCGGACAACCTAATCCTGACAGAAAATTAGTGTAAACAATTGCATTTGATTCTATTTGTGGGTCTGGACAATGGGACTAGGGTTTTTGCACCGTTACACAAACTCCTTGCTCCAGGGAAGCCTTGACTATGAGCATTAGTTCCTTCTCCAAAATAAATGGATTTGTGAACCTTCAAGATGGGTTCTATATTGCTAAAAGTCTTTAATTCCAGATACCCATGGGTAACTTGGACTAGAGCCTAAAAACTATAGGGGAATGTTTCAAAGTGCATAACTGGCTTTGGTACCGTGATTGGTTAGACATAAGGAACAGTTCGTTTTTTATTTGGGGAAGGGTCTGTTCAAACCCTGGGTGTCATAAACAAAAATGCCCCAAACACCCCAATGCAAAAATGATTTTCAGCTGACCCTCCCCTTGACTTTAACAGTGTCACAGTCACCCCCTCCTGGATGGCTTGAGAAGGCACACCTGTCGATCACTTAATCTGTTTTATTTCAGTCATTAGCAGACTGTTACTGTGGGGAGACGGGTCTGTCTGCGGACTGCATGAGAGAGGCGTAACTTGAAGGGGGCTTAATGTGAAGTCGGGCCTAAATCAAGTTGTCCAAATTGAAAAACGAATACATTGCAATATGGTTTCTAGCAATACAGTATCACTAATACTTTGGCGCTAATGCAGATTGCAACTTGCTTTGAGACCTTGCTGTTAACTCGATCTAAGCCTTACCCAAACCCTACCCTAACCTTAACCACTCAGAAACCTTGCTGTTAACTCGATCTAAGTCTTACCCAAACCCTTACCCTAACCTTAACCACTCAGGCAGGAGGTAAGCCTTTGTATGGTGCGGGAGCTACGGTCAGTCTGTCTCCTGGGCAAAGTGAGCTGGCTACCGTGGCTAAGTCACAGTGGATCTGGGAGGACTACAGGGACATGGGGCTCTTGTCCTCAGACAAGGAGAATGACAACCAGAACCAACAGGAGTCTAGGGGCTGGAGTATGGAGAAGGCAGGTGAGAGGAGCAACGACTGGGGCTGCTAGTGTTGTATATTTTTGATGCATTTAGTAATTAATTAATTACACTCAGAGACCTGGATATATGATAATTAGAGCAATAAGACTTTATTCATTATAAAATCTGACTTCCCATCCTTAGCCCAGAATCGAAGTCTCCCAAAATATATAGACATCATGACATCACTCAACAGAAACTCGATACTCATAACCATTGGTCAGTACTGTAACAGTTTGAATTTAAACCTACCAATCATGTGTTGACAAGAGATGCATTTTCTCTACCATTTGAAGTAGATCTTGGCCCTCCAATTCCATTAGCATTTAGAACAGTCAGACCACATGAGGTGAGCTTCAAAGCAAGCCAACAGGCCAGTCCTTCTGTCTCCTAAACATCTGCATTCTACATTTAATCAACTTCTTCCATAATTTGTAAGTTCCTATCCCAACATTGTATAA